>JANTCA010080593.1:0-35962 GCA_024741275.1 Chironex yamaguchii
CCTGTAAGCGAGTATCCAGATGTATGCATTGAGTCAAAAAATAAATTTGAAGTTTGCAAAAATTATTATTATTATTATCATTATTATTATTATTATTATTATCATTATTATTATTATTACTATTATTATTATTATTATTATTATTATTATTATTATTATTATTAATATTATTATTATTACTATTATTATTATCATTATTATTCATCCTAAAATTAACAATCATAAGCAGATAGCCAGGGGTTTGAAAAAGCAACTTGGTCGCTGATTACTGATTATTTCACAATCAAGGTCTATTTGGGTGTAGAATGTGCTTAATTTGGCCAAATTCCAAGAGAAACAGTCTGCAAGCGTCTCTACTTTGCTGGTATGTGTTCGACAGTAATACATTGGTTGGTACATTAGTACTAAGGTTGGACCACAATTGAACATGTAATACAAAGTTTTAATAAGACGCTTCAATTGTTCTGGTCCTTTGCATTATACCTCAAATATTGTATTTAAACTGTAAATTCTAAAGATGGGCAAAGATTGGACCGGGAGTACTTATAACCTTGAATCAAGATTGTAATATTGTTGTCTTTGTTTTTAAATTTCTGTTCAGTTTTATGTCGTATGAGAGCAAAATTTAATGAAGGACGTAGCTCAATACACCTGCTTCTTAATTTACTCAATGATGATTTGATATAAAGGAAACCAGCAACTTAGTGCTTTACTGATTTTCCAATCCATTTTCATAAAATTTTGTATTCTGTGATATTAATTGTAACGATGTAAAACAAAACAGGGGGGGCTTTCGAAGACAGAATCAGTCACGTAATAGCAAGCTCGTATGCTCGTAACAAGTAAGGTATTTTCAACTAAATTTAGTGGCGAGATATCAAGGAATAAATTGATGCCATAACTTTGAAAACATCATGAAAAGCAGTGATCTCTTTAATTTATCGTTAAATTTAGTAAATGGATATCATTACATTGACCCATAATGAAATGACCCATAAGCTATCAATGTTGTTAATTTTGTTCCTTATTTTCTGGAGAAAAGTCCTAACTATGTCCAACTGATTTTCACCTAGTTTTAATTGTTGCTGATCACAGTTCGATGCCATAAGCTCAGTAGGAATGGTGTCCGATTTGCAGTCGTGAGACCCGTATTTGATGCCCCATGTGATTATATTCATGCTTTAATTTCTGTTCTTAACACAAGAGCACCCAGTCGACTTCTATATGTGGTTAAAACAAGGTAAAGATCATTTTAACAGCATGGCTAATGCTTTTTTGCAAGAATCCACAATCATCTAGAAAATTGATTTTTAAGATAAAGTAAAAATACTTTGCAAAAATACTAATTACAAAACCAGGGCCTGCGTATGGCTGCCAAATTGTAGCATAATTCAAACTCTAAAATATCCATTCAATGGCTAATGACAATGCATTCTTATTCCATACTTTATGGAAATTCAGTCAATTTAAACACCAATTCCTACATTCATTTATGCTAAATATTTGTTCAATCCAATCACTTTCGCAACTACGTTGTTTTATCCATAAAAACACTAGAAACATCAACTATAAATATTTTTGATGACATTAAAAACACTCCTCAAAAGAGATACAAAAATCGTAAACAGACTCAGTGCTCAATTAAGGTCAAACAGTAGGACACTATTTTAAAGTAATCATTGGCTCAGTAAGGTTGAAAGATCTTAGTTTGGTATTAGTTCTGGCGTACATATTGGAAAGCAAAGTTACCGATTGTTTTGTTCGATGCCAGTTTAGCTGTGGTATAATAATGCAATTTTTGCCCCGTACACGATTTTAAAACAAAACATTTGGTCTATGAAATGTGACTGCAGATTCAAGGCTGCATTTTCATAATGGTCAGAATTTTTTGGTTCATCAATGGATAACCGCCTTGTTCCACTTAGTTTTGTTATCTAATTTTATACAAGAGTAACCCTAAGCAGATTCACCAAAAGGAGATTCTGCGACACTTTATCAATAAATATAGCGCCCTACTTTCTGATACTCATAAAATCTCAAAATGGTGTAGCAAACCTGGTTTGTTTGGCTAACAGAAGTACAAAGTGGTCGATGAAAGTTAAATGAGTTCTCGCTAGGTGAAGGTGACGGTTTTTATAAAGCAGATCTTCATAGTAGCAAACAAGTGTACACGTTACGTTCACATATATTGCTAATTTTCTCTTGACTGACTTTGGAAAGAAAGTACTATTTCATAATCAGTATTTAAGTTCATGAGGATGCATCTGAGGTGTAAGTTGGTTGATTGTGCTAAAGATATACCCAGGTTACCATAAGAGTGCAAATATTTCTTAACAGACCTCACTGGGAGTGATCATTTTTGGTGGATTTCTAGCCTTACACTCCGACATGTATCATTTTTCTGAAATGGTAACAAACATCCTAGATACGCTGCATTGAAATCATGCAATTTGTACATTTCTTTCTTGCAAATTCATCTTTTTCAAAGTAATCCGTAAGAACCATGCCTAAAGAACAATGGCTGAGATGATTTTACGAATAATTATTGATCATATCTCGATGAATAACAGTTGCTTGCTTGGGTTTAAAGGAACCAAAAACCGTACGTTCTCTAATTAACTCGAGATTACTGGATATCAAGATATCCCTGAAACTGCAGGCGAATATTTGTATTTACTGGGAATCAGAAATTAACCACAAATCCTATTTTGGCGTTACCATGAAAATGGGTAGTAATATTTTTCAGAAGTTTGTGAAGGTTCTCGTACTGCGTATAAACTTTTTGCAAGCATGTGTGATGTATTCATTAGAGCTTTACTCGTTATTTACATACAACGAAGGGACTTTTTAAAGACTGATATTTCTCTAGACGACTTCGGAATTGTTATCAAATCATGAATTGCACGGTGACACAAGATAAAAATGTATTTAGGACAATTAAGTTACATAGTTGAGAACAAGCTGTCGTTCTTTGATGGAAATAAAAGGATTTTCTGGTTAGGAATATAAAAATCGTTAGAAATAAGATCCCCCCTTTACCTGTCACATGTCCTAACTTAAATAACTATCCATAAAATATTGACGACTGCTGGGTGATTAAAATCGTGACATAAGATATGTTGACAGGTGAAATGTTATATTCAGTTCAACCATGAACACATATTTTCTCCAATGTCTGTACAAAAAGTAATGCACAAAAAGTACCCTGTATTCAATATTTTGGTTCACAAATTATAATATTTTCTCATTACTATCGCTGGACGTTTTTGCTACTGTAAAGGGCAAAGACTTCCAAGTATGGAACAAAAACTTCAGTTGCATTCCAGGTTCTCATAACTAGGACACAGAAATGGTTTGCAAAAAGTATTTGCAGCACAGTTAAATCACCATAATTTGCTATTCTGGACTGTTTCTTACGACAAACTCAGCCAAAAAATAGTTACCTGCTACAATACCTTAAGACAGAAATTTTTGTTGGTCCCTTCAATTTTTCCTTGCCCCTTATGAAGTTAAAAAGTTTCTTAATGTAACCAGGAGATCGCTCCAAAACGTTTACTCTTTAAAATGTTTTTCAGTTTTGGCAACAGCATTTGGCTGTGGAAACAAAGCTACGTTTTTTATAGCAAAAATTCTCTACACCAAAGTATTGAAAAATTATTGATGTCTACAAAGGTAAGTTTCTAATGCCGCAAAACACAAACTATAAACATTGTGGTACTTAGTAAAGCTAAAATTGATCATTATTTGTGCATTGTTGAATCACGATTTGAATAGATTTCCACACCGTCTACAAACAGTAAATGTTGAGCTTTGGCGTGTTACAGCTGGGATATAATAATAGCCAACTACTGAGGTCTCAGGGGTTTTCTTGAAAGTCTAAACGTTATTTAAAACAATTCTGTAATTAAAAGAAAATGTTCTGCAGCCGAAAACTTTGTTGATAAAACTTCAATTTGTTATCTTATGTACTCTTAGCTCTCGTATAGTGCTATCGTAAAATAGGCTAACTCAAAGATTGGTTATATTGCTTTATTCATACTTAGTGACAAATATCACAACTGAAATCTCTATAACACTCAAACCAACAAGGTTCCAGGCTCAAGACGAATTGTTGAGAAAGTGCTCAGTACATACTGTGTATTGTTGCCAGGAAACAATGAAATACAATTACCTTAAAACAATGTCTTATACTTTCAACACATTTCTTCAATATTTAACGGGAAAAATAACTTGTACTTTAGTGATTTCTATCAAGCTTAGGCCTACAGTTTTATAACACTTGAGGAGTACATTTTGAATACGAAATGTTCAATTCGGTGGTTCTGTTATCTATGTTTCAAGTATTTTGAGTCTAAAATGTGAACTGGTAAAATAATTTTAGTCTTTGACTATCTCGCTTGTAAGCAATCAGCAAGCATCAACAGCAATCACGTAAATTCAAGTATATATATAAGAACTTATGTTAAAAATCATATTCCTCTCTTGCAAATCAAACTTTGATTGCTATCTTGCTGTATTATTTGACCACAACACTATTATTTTGAGCAAATGGGAAGATACTTTTTGATCAAGATATTTTCGTTGATCATATCGTTTATCAGGAAGCACAAGAGGCATTAAGGTTGGTCGTGAATAGGCTTATCATATGTCTGTGAGCTAATAATCGACAAAAAGCAGATAGACTACCATTGAATCACATAATATTGCACAGATACTGCACTTTTAAACTTTAAAGATAAGGTATAATATAACTTTTATATGTAAGTGTGATTTGGAACAGAAATTCAATAAAAAATCATGATAAACTGGGCAGAAAATATCGTCACGCAATTGAATTTTCCTCCTATGAAGCTTATTTTGTTACTTCTGTTTGTTAAATAACGGTCCTGTTCGTCCATCATATAAAATGAGAATTAAAAGCACTTAAAGGTTTAGTGGGTATTCAATTATGAATGTTATCGGTCTAACATAGTGACGTAGATAAGACACACCAAGACCAACGTAACATTATATTACTGTACTTTATAACATTAAGGCAAACGACAGAAAAATCTAATAAACATTCTAAGATCAACTCACCCTCTTGAATATAATTTCCACTCAAATTTCCAGTTTTCGTCTTATAAACATGTCCAAGAGGAAACATCCTTTTCCTTCACGAAGAACATTACGTATTCTGACATTCCTCAGCAGATGTGATCAGCTGCTCGTTCTCATTAGCATGTCTTTATCCTGTATTCTTCTGTTGAGGTCCATATCCTTCTGGTAATACTACCCATGTGAGCTGAATAACTTTTTGTCTTTTAGACTAATTCCTATTGAACAGCTACCAACTCATAAAAAAGTACATTGCAGTCGCTTTTCTTTCTTATAACTCTCGCAAAGTTAAAAGCTTGCTATACGGTTTACGTAGTAATGTTTTTCAAAAACTCTCCTTTTAAATCCAGCGGAGTTGGACAAGGAACTTGTTAGTAGAACAGAACATAGTCAACAACTTATTTATTCGAGGTATACTGCACGGTAGCGTTACCTGGAAGACGTAAATCTTTCTATCTTCGTCGATATAGCAAATCTAATTTTCCTAAAATCAATGCTAAAAGTAACTCTTTCTCTGATCCGGTGGCCTCGCAAGTATGAAGTTATGTTTACTTATTCAAAACCTGAGGAGAGAACGTTGTAAAGTCACACTGTAGCTACACATCTATAGTAAGGTGTTTACACGTGAGATATACGTAGTTTTAAGGACTTTAAGTAAAAGAAATTAAAATAATATAGCTTAGGCCCAATATTCTACGTAGATCCTTGAGAAAGCGCTAAATTCACAACAAGCCGCGTTTGTTACCAACAATCGCAATATGATACTTAACGTAGATTCATATCCGTCTAGCAAAACGTCGCAGGTGCACTGCTCTCCTTATTGAAATACAAGTAGAAGCTCTCAAAGCAAAACAATAATGATAGTGATAAGCCAGCTATACTTTTACTGACAATGCCAAATATTCAGAGTCATTCTGCGTGTGTAAAAGTTCTTGCATTAGTATTTGTGTCAACTTGCAAGACTGACCAACTGGGAAAATTCAACAGCTAACGTGAAGAAAAATTTTGTGTGGCCACACCCTTTAAAGCAATTTTACTGCTTTTTTAGTAAGCATCTCATGGTTCTAAAATTCACAAGTTTTTGAGCACGTCACTTTAAAACCGACCATTTAAACTGTCGATTTGTTAAGGCAAGAGCTGGATTAAATAATTTGAGGATGAACTTTTGTGTTTTTTTCGGCCTTAGCTGTAGTTCAAATCAGACATTTTCGGAAAATACAGAAACACGGCTCTGACAGCAGCATAATGCAAAGACGAGGAGAAACATAATTTTTAATACACTTTTCAAAAGTAATTCATTCCAGAAATAAACAGCAGGTTTTGTTTCTACTAGGTATTTGACAGTACCTGGTTAGGGCCTAGTGCCAGGGTTACGGCGAGGTCAATGGCAGCAGATTGATGGGTAAGGAGAAGAGCGCTCGACAGATTTCGTCATCGACGATCCAATGCTTTTTGGCAAGCAGAGAAACGAAAACAAGCAGTCAATGGCTGGCAGAAAACGCTTCACTAAGAGAAGTACTGAGGGTGACGGTGTCATTACAAAACACCCTTCAACAATATGCCCGACCAACATGTTGAAGTATGTCCACAAACCCCAGATATTACTAGATCAAATAAGGTGGTCATTTGGGGAAGGTTACGTTCGGCAGTGGACTGCCATAACCTGGATAGATAGACAGATAGATAGATAGATAGATAGACAGACAGACAGACAGACAGACAGACAGAAAGAAAGACGGACAGACAGACAGATAGATAGATAGATAGATAGATAGATAGATAATTAGATAGATGGATAGAAGATAGATAGATAGATTTAGATAGGTAGATCTATCTCCTCAGAAGCTTGATAATTCAGGTTTTGTATTAGCTCTATTTACGATCTTGGAATGTCAAATGTTATGGAGTTTAACTACATTTGACATTTCAAATGAAATGTCAAATGAATCTTCAAAACTATAAAAGACGGCAAAGTGTAACTTCAAAGTCTAGAGTAAGACATCACGTAGGACATTTTCTTGCTGTGCTCTTCTTTATAGTCCTTAGCATCCACTAAATACCACTGTGCTTGAATTCGTTATTCACCAGGATACGGAGAAGAGGTCCAATTGACTAGTTAGGCCTTGTTTACAATGCATATCATCTACATGGATCAAACTGAGAATTCGAATGCCGATAGCATTTATTTACAAAAGGAGGAGTTTGAACTGTTTTACATCTATTATAACTATACTTTTGTGGATCGCTTTAGAAGGGATCCGTACAGACCATCCTTTGAAGATTCCACACAAGCAGAGTCACAACGGAGCCAAATGAGACTGCAAAAAGCATTGGTCTGCATGTGATGACAATAGGACATCTTGGTTTGGCTCGAATTGATGCTGCTGGTTGAACCTCATTTTGCAAATCCTTGGTTTTGGTCCAAAATTATTATATGCATACTTATACGTACTTGTTTTCTGCGAAAAGTGTAACATTTCAGTTTTTACAGTTACGGCCCATACAGCATTGATCCTGCGGCTAATCTAAGCAGTGCAACAGTTATTCTTCACTTCAATATGCCAAAATTCTTAGATTCAAGGTCTTCGACAGCAAATCATGCACTTTTATGCATTTGACCATGCATATAGTGCCATTAAATAGTAATTTTCTCCGAGCAGTGTTTCACGAGGATAGAGGGCTATTTCATTTGCTCTTACATTATCGTGTATAGATCGATCTGTCTGCAGAATAAGACTTGCTTTAAACTTTGGTATTTGGTGGAGTACAATAACTTTTAAAAGTAAAGTAGCGTCATTGCTTGTTCATACGATCATGCTTCAATTTCTCGTAGTCACTTCGTGATCTAATTGATCGGGGTAAGATCGATTGGGATAAGTTATGAAGTAGGAATTTAGTGTTACAGGATACCATCTATACGCCAACAATTATAAGTCAATGGAGTACTTTTTTGCAATTACAAAATGTTTGAAAATTCATGTTCAACAATAGCAAATTGAGATAGAATCCAGTATTTAGAATCTGATACCACGTTACCGAAGTCTTAAAACCTCCGAGAGGTAACGACCCATCTTTTTTTAAGTAAACTGAGAGAGGTTTTCCGGAAATTTTGACATATGTTAATTTACTTTATGTCGACCGGGGATGCATGTGAAGCCTGTCATCTTGACAGTGCCACCTTACCCTCTACACCATGTTCTCCTCTTTTAGATTTTGGACAGAAGCTACAAGCTATTGTAAACGAAGAGAGCATAAATACGGCGACTTTTCCTCTTCATAATTGTACGCCACTTATCCTTACTGGTGCAATTATATTGTCAAAAGAATCTACTGGTAATATTCCCTGTACTCTCACGAAGGTTTACATTTGAGTAAATAGTAAAGGGACGTATAACTTGCCTATGCGTCTGTGTCTTTACAGCAAGTTAGAGAGTCCTACTTATAGTTAGTACGTAAGATTTTCTTAGGGCCAAACAGTGTAAAAGGAAGATGAATATTTAGCCAAGACGGTTTTCCTAGTTTAGGGCAACTCACGAATATTTTTTCAGCTTTTCGCCTGTAGTTTATAGCAAATAAAAGCTATATCTGCCACTAGTTTGTTTATTTTGGTAAGCTAGATTTGTGGTAGTACAATTGTTTACGAATAATCCCTCTGGAAAACTGATCCGATCACTAAAATAAACCGACGGATTTTCTTGTTCAGCAAAACTTTACTCTTCATGGAGTAATGCTGAGGTCAGACATTAAACTGTCACTGAAACTGATTCTTCTTTGAACATCATATGCCATTTGCTTCAATATAGTTTGATAGCAGTGGACAATCCCACTATTTTAACATC
The DNA here is from genome assembly GCA_024741275.1 of Chironex yamaguchii. Lineage (NCBI taxonomy): Eukaryota > Metazoa > Cnidaria > Cubozoa > Chirodropida > Chirodropidae > Chironex > Chironex yamaguchii. The sequence goes on from JANTCA010080593.1 coordinate 8,937, forward strand.
ATATGATGGCCATGATAAAAAAAATAACGGCATTAGTCCAGAATATCATGTCTAGATTACGCTGAAAAGACAATCTTTTATTAGTTTAACGCTTCACAAGTGGTTCAGTATCATCTATGATAACCAGATGTATACAGTGAAGAGGACTACAACGATAATAGGTTACGATTCTTTCATGAAAGCGTACCAAAGAAACAACTTCTCCCTTGACACAAATCGACATCCCGATTATTACTTCCCTGTTTCAGGTAGAAGTCAATACACGACAGTATGATACAGGCGTGCATACACCAAAGCATAGAGATACAGACCCAACTTTAAAAAAAGGTGGCCCGTAGATTGACATAAAATGCAGCAAAATTCGTTTTAATGGTTTAAAGGTAGTACCCATAAAATTTTTTTGAACTTAGTCTTCGAAATCTCCCAGATTTTACCAGCTCCTAAAAGTCTATTTCATCTTGCTCAAAGTACATTTTGAAATCGGAGAGGTACTCTACAAAAGGTATTAAGCTAAAAATGAGTATCAAACTGTGCTGAAGCTTTGTAAAAATGTACTTGTGTGCTTTTTAGACGAAATCAACACACTTGACAATGTGAAGTATAAAGTGGTATCTGATTTTTATCAAACAAATGGGAGTTTCCTTAGAAGTTGATTACTCTCCTTTAGCAGATATATTTGAGACAAGAGCAGGTAGTCCGACAAGAGTGTAGTATACAAGAATGATTCAAATTCATAAAAAGGACAAAATGATGATTCACACCAACACCAATATCAATTACCACAAACATAGAAAATATGTATTGAAAAGCGACAGGAGAACATTTAAATGGGAACATTCATTTTAATGGAATGGTGATCTTTGGCAAGAGTTCTTGTTTTTTTAATTCTATTCCACTACTACGATGCATTCTCTCAAGCATACTCCAAATTAATCAAATTATCCGTGCAACATATTATCTACTCATCCCTACAAAGACAACAATGCTACTGAAATCGGCAAATCTAACAGGACATGTAATCCTAACGCTGAAATGTAGAATCATCCAAAACTTAAAAACTATTTGGGTGTTTAGGATTAAGGGTGAATACCAACTGCAATATCACTCTGGAGAAAATATACCGTCCTAGTCCATACAAGATAGCTCTGCAGGGTCTTTAACTGAAAAGGAAAGGCTTAAACAAGGATTTATAACGTAAAGTGCTCAAGTTTAAGAAGTTACATATCGATGTGACGGTTAGACAATAATAATACAAGAAGTTTTGAGGAGAATTCAAGCCTATCGACGTTCCATTATCAAGGCTGGACGGAAGAGAAGCTAACGATTCTTGTAAAAAAGAAATAGGAGCACTTGAGCGTCAGAAGTATACTGCTTAGCGACAATATCTTAATTACCTCAAAGGACTAAAAAGAACGAGGAAGTGATTGAAAAAGGGAAAAATTCAACAAGGAGAGGGAAAGGGCCTCAAGAAGCATGTGATGTTTATATTCAGGATTTGTTTAACTTATCTGTAAATGAATCATTTGTAACTTTACTGGGTACGATTAAGAACTTTTATCATTGCTCCATCCTTTTGCTAACAAGATCTTACTCACATCGCGTGATTGAGACCTTGTCCAACAAACTGCGGACTTTCTTCCTTGAATGGGTGGCCGTGTTACATTAATGTAAACTTGTTCTGTAAATTCATGTGCCTTATACAATCACAATCTCGCTTCATATATACTGCAGCTGTCCACGAAAAGCATATTACCACTACAAGTGAATTGAGAAAGTAACTGAAAGTCTAGCTTCGATAATACGAGAAGCGTCTGGAATAAGATGAACAACCATTTAGAGCAGAGGTAACGAGCCTGGCAACTATAACGCAGTGTGTAAATACATTGGAGGCTCTACACAAATCGACATACTTTACAGTAGATAGTTCTGTGAGAAGCAAATGACATTGTACTAGAATAAACTTTGAGTATAAACCTCACAATGTCATCTCTGTAACGTAGATAGTAAAGACGCTCCATAAACAAGCACTTCCTTTCTCGTAAAATGATATTTTACCCTACCACAACTCTTTTATGGACAAAGGAAAAGCATATAGTTTATACATGATGTTCGCTTTAGTTTATACATTAGTGAAATGTCAACCATACTGCTTTTCAAACGAGTTCTACTTGTTCAGACTTATCTTCAGAGTTACAAATTAATTTCTCCTTTGACTTGGAATGGTCTTTTTTAAAAGTGTTGGAACCCAGTTTACTTGTATCTTTTGGTCACGTGTTTCTCATTTTGCCTTAGATTTCTAATCCACAGCCAACAACACTGTAAATCTGCTTGCGACTTCAGATTTGATGGCGTAGTTTGAAAGAGTAAGAATTGACGAAGTGTTTTGCGTAAATATTTTAAAACACTCGAAGGAGTGCAGTCATGATATGGAATGCCTGTGCCACCATTCATGAAACTTCCTATCAAGCTAGCCCTTCCATAAACCGAACACCAAAGTTTGGTACGAACTGTGTCCACTTAAAACAGACAACACCCTATCATCTTCAAAAACAAGTTACATTTTTGCAACAAGCTATCTGTTGCTTGATTTTGACAATGTAGAAAAAATCGAAACAAATGATAAACCACTTATAATTTGAAAACTTTAACAATTTTCGTGTGTTCTAAAAATCAAAGATTGAAACCCCAATTAATTTTTTCGTGGTTCAAAGTACTATTCCAGCCTTTTTGTTGTTCTTGTGAAGATAACGTTAGTCTAATGTACCAATTTGTGAGTTAACAAAGTTAACGGTGTCTGTTAGAGAAAATATGTCACCTACAGTTTGAAAAAGAACGACCGGTTGGATCATTGTAGGAGAGAAGCTATATCCGTATTCCCAAACAGTTCACAATTGCAATAAAACAATAGATTACCATGCTGTTAGAACTGACGCGGTTTTTGTAGATGACAAAGTAAATTTAACCTTATCTAAGAGCGCACTCCAGGTTTAGGAGCGAAACTTATTTTCCTTCCATGAAGAACACTCGAATTGTATCTCAGCTCTGCCTGGAGCAAGCCCATTATTGGCTAGGATCGCTACGTTGCAGAGGTCGTATTACGTTTTTTGAGAAAAAAATCTGCCTGGTTATCCAGGAAGTGCAGTTCAATAGAAGAGATATGTTTGAAGTGAGATCATGGTAATTACTTCAAGTTGTCTAATTTAACAAGTCAAAATATACAGACTGTCTTACAAGCAAGTAAAGGGACATGTCAAAGCTTTGCTAAGTCAATCTCTGTTGACGCCCTCTATTCAAAACCTTGTCCTTTATGTTCTCTAGCTAATGGAGTTCGTCCCTAATACTATTTATTAAGATGGGTCGATGATATTAACGGGCATTCTTAGCTTAGTCAAAGTAAACAAATATTCTCCCAAGCATATTGTCAGACAATAGTTTAGAGTAATCACCAGTCAATGCAAAGTGAATCTACTCTTGTTTACATTTTTGTAGTAATGAAGAAGATTTTAAACGCGTGACAAATGAGGACAAATTTTCTATTGAGGTTAAAAGCACATGTCCAAATACATTCCAAAGAAGTCTTAAAATAAGGTATCAAGTACAGCGATCCTTGCAGTTATTTATTATAGCGCATGAGATGAACAGCTTTAACTTACGGACACAAAACCTTAAATAACACAACCACCTTGTACTTCATTAATCTACTAGCTGGTTAAGGTATGCGAATTACCTATCACTTGCACTAGTTCATGTAAAACACATACCGCATTTCTTCGAAAATAAGACTCTGTTTACTATTTTTTTCTTGAATGGAATTTTCCGGCCTACTTTTGAACTCGCTTGTTTTTGAGGTGTTTTCTGGATACATGCGAAAAAAGACAAGTTGTGGGTTCAAATCCACGACAAGATCATACCAAAAACTTTCATTGTGGTACGCAGTGCTCCCATCCTTAGATCTTAGCATATACAGGATAGATCATGGAAGTTAAATACAAAGTGCTACCGTGGGTTAGCCCTATTCTGTAGCTCTCACTGTGCTTGCACAGTTGTATAACCCAAAGGATAAGGGAACGGAGATAGGCAATGTCCTATACATGAAAATGGCGTGGGAAGGAATTTTAACATTTTTGACTCAGTCTTCTAAATCATGGATAGAAAATGACTGTTCATAAAAGAACGGAATTGACACAAATACAGAGGTCGTAAGCTCTCACGGAATCTGTCGATGCTCTCCGACATGAGTAAGGTACGATAGAGAAATTAAACAACGACTCTTTCTCTTCCGTAAAAATTTTTTAACTTTAATCTCTTTGCTATGCCTACAATGCAAGAAGAAACTTTTGGAAAATTTTGGTTCAACAATATCAGTTCTATTTCACAGGTATATTGCAAACAATAGACATTATAAGACATTCTGGCACGAAAATTTCGTTTGAATCGCTTCTCTCTCTGATAAGAGCGAAAGTTATCTATTTTATTGCCCCTCCTTTAAGCCCCATCAGATAGCAATTATGTTTCAGACGACCCGGAATAATTGACTAAAATTTTCCTTGGGTTACATTAAATCAAACCCACTTCACAACCAAACTGCAGCTCAGCAGCGACTAAGATTAAGCTCAAGTTTCCTCATTGCAACACCCTGCCCCGATACCGATCTTAAAGAGCAACCACTTCCCTTTAGAGTCATTCCACAATTGGGCTGGGTTAGCTGGAGATGTTGGAATAGGTTGAGGAGTGGAATGGGAAGATCAAAGGCTAACCTTGTAAAAATGGGTATGTGCAGATGACCCAAAATGTGATGCCTGTGGCGAGTGTGAGACTGTCAAATACATGAGAAAGTGCACCGGAATGTACTGAAGAAGACATCATCGAACTGACAGGCCGGGTGAGACTGGTGATCGAGGCTTTAAAAGAACGAATATAACTGCTCAATGGTTACGAAGAAGAAGGAGAAGAAGAAGAAGAAGAATAAGGGCTGAGGAAGAAGTGAAACCAGATATGAAGTAACATTGTTGATTCCCTGTGTTCGTGGATTTAAAGCTGGCAAGGAACTCTGGGTATACCGGATTACACGTGCGCAACAAAGACATCCATTCACCACTGTTTGACGCGAATTTAATGGTGGATACTCGAACGCAACTTGACATCATGTCTGGCCGATTGTCGAAGTCTTCATCCAACGAATGTCGGATATATGTGGGGAACCTTCCTCAACATATAAGAGAAAGAGATTTAGAGGACATCTTTTACAAGTTTGGAAAAGTAGGAGGCGTCGATATACATGACAAATTCAATCCGGCCTTCGCCTTCGTCGAGTTTGAGGACCCGAGGTCAGTGCAGTATTTGTACGTTTGACGTATCTCGTAAAGTGTTGTACCGGTAGTTGTAAAATGTGTTTTAGGGCTCACGCGTATAAAAAACTTAAATTCTTTGCAGCTTTTGAAAACATGTAGAAGTTCGTTTCCAAAATAGTAGAATGAGACGGCCGATAATTGAGACCGACAACCTAGATAAGGTAATAATGTCTGTCGATTTTCTAGGAACAGTCGCAAGAGAGGAGAGGTAGAGAAAATGTACTTTCTTGACAAATAACGAACGCGTATTTACTAGCTTTGTGCTTACATTTTCGTTATGTTCAGTGAGGGCAGGAATACTTGGAAGAGGCCAATACCCCGTAGTGCCAGGTAGACGACCACCATGAATTGGATTTCCAAAATCCTTCAACATCGTGAAGAGATGCTTCCTCAGTTGGTGGCAAATAAGCTCTACAGTTCTCGAAAGCTATAGCTGTGTAAGGTGCGAGGATCTATGTGCGAGGTTATGTGGTTTAGGTGAGAACACGTTTTAGATTAAAACGAATAATCAAGCGTAGGCCAAAGTCATTATTTTCTTTGGGCTGCCTACTTATGATTATATATATTCAGTAGTTCACTGTATTCTTTTTGTAGGGATGCAAGAGATGCTATTGATGCACGTGATGGTTATGATGTAGACGGATATCGCATAAGAGTCGAGTATCCACGGGGACATGACAACTTTAATGAAAGAGGAGGATATGGTGGCAGAGGAAGGGGTGGATTCCATGGTAAGGGAAGAGGCTATGGCCCACCAAGACGATCTGATAACAGGGTACTTGTGTCTGGTAAGTGTAACATGTTTATCTTTGCTGCAGTGTTTGATTTTTGATCTAGCTTTTATTATATGAACAATCTCTTTTGGTATATACAAAACTCGCCTTGAAAATTTGCGACATTGCACTGAAAACATAGTTAATAGCTCTTTTCGTCTGACACTCTTCAGTGTATGAACTGTCAGAAAGGAAAGTATAGATATATGGCAACCTCTTTTATATCAAATATGTATTGAAACTAGCCATTCATAAACGAAGTTAAAAGAGATAAGGAGACAACGAAGAAACAAGGTATCATTGGAAGGGCGCATGCCAAAGCGTGCTCTTTCTGACTACAGAGTACTGGTTTTGTTGTTTTAGTGTTGACAGACTCGAATGAAAGAGCGATCTAGCTGTGTCAATTATCCAAAAATTCTCGTCCTTATTCGTTGGGGCACATTTTGAATTTTCTAGTAAATGTTGGCCTATGGCAGAAATTCATGTTTTGGCAGTTATTTTGGTTTTGCAGGTATGAGATGGCAGTTCTCTAGGATGACTTGAAGCTTGGCATACACTGGCTGGAACATGTTGCTTGATCCTGTTACCCAGTCTCTTGAGCAGTGCAACCTACATACCGAGCTTCACATCGGCACAGAAATTAATATACTAAGCATGTTTGTGTGGTAGGTACAGAATCCTTATGAATGGATGGCAAGATATTCCTAGTCATGAAAACAATTCTGGAATTGATGGGAGAGGAACACTTTGCTATAAATTTTTATATCTGTTTTTCTATGCAGATAGAAACATTGCCTATCCAAGGAAGCTTCAAGTATACAGGACATTTTTGAAGCCCCAAAGTTTCTTCAGCTGAAAATCAGTGATCTTTTCTCAACAAATTGTAGAACAACATCCTCTGGGTACCTGTATTCAAGGGAAATAGATTTTACTTTCCTTAGCTCTGAATTTAATTTATATTTCGAACAGATGCAAAGTGCTCGATAGGCAAAATGTTCTAATCAGGTTGATTTTCCTCCTTTGGCTAGGCAGTGCATTTTATACACAGAGAAACAACTGTATTAAGTGTCTCTTTCTCATCAATCCCTGAGTTGTTTTCACGACTAGGAATATCTTGCCATCCATTCATAAGGATTCTGTACCTACCACACAAAAATGGTTAGTGGTATATCAATTTCTGTGCCGATGTGAAGCTCGTTATGTAGGTTGCACTGCTCAAGATACTGGGTAACAGGATCAAGCAACATGTTCCAGCCAGTGTATGCCAAGCTTAAAGTCATGCTTGAGAACAGCCATCTCGTGCTTGCAAGGCCAAAATGACTCTCCCGATAATGCTGTGATTCTTCATTTTCTCTTTGCTCTTTTGCCTTTGTTGTTTATTATTGGCTAGTTTCAATACATATTTGAAATGAAGAAGGTTGCCACATATATATTCCTTCCTTTTTGAGAGTTCATACTCTGGAGAGTTTGAGAGGAAAAGTATGTATTTAGTGCAATACCGCAGATTTTCAAAGCGATATTGCCAACATTCCGTAATTAGCTGTCAGTCCTTTGACATCATGTTAAGCTGTGGATAAATCTGTGGGCGAGGGGAGGCTTCAGAGGAATAAAGTACGCCAGTAAACATTTTGTCGTTAGCCATGGGTGATGATAGGTTTTTTGACTAATGAAGAGTGTATTTTTTGAGTAAATATAAATCTTTATACAAACATATATATATATAGTAGTGTAAAGTAGTATATATAGTAGTATAAAGTAGTATATATGTAGTAAAAGCCAACACTCAAACCTCCAGTAGTACCAAGGACTTTGAAAGTCCTTCACCAAACCTTTGTGCCGTGATATAAATATTTATATGTATAAACTGTGGCTACTGTAGAGAATCAGATTTGAACATTAACATTAGTTCTTATGTCTCTCTAGTTAGACATTTCATGTACCTTCAAACTGGGCTGTTACCAGGTCACTTCAGGGGGGATGCAGCCAACCCACAATTTCCCTGTTACCTCAACAAAGTTGCTACTGATAACTACTTTTGTACTGCTCCATACTGCCTCTGTTACTAACTATATATACTTTTGTGATGTCTAACTTTTACCTCGCTTTTTCCTAAACATAGGACTTCCGGCCACTGGGAGTTGGCAAGATCTTAAAGATCATATGAGAGAGGCAGGTGATGTGCTTTTCACTGATGTTTTCAGAGATGGAACTGGTGTTGTTGAGTTTGCAAAATATGATGACATGAAGTGGGCAGTAAAGAATCTTGATGACACAAAATTCAGATCACATGAGGTAATATTGTAGCCTTTTATACAATATTATAAAAAGTTTTTATCATTGAAAGTTGGATAGTTTTTTAGGGTTAAAGCTTCATTTTGAGAACATTAGTCTTGTACTTTACAATATGTCATCTTAAAAGCATCTTTGTTGTTTGGGACCAATAGCAAAAAACAAAAGGCTATGGTTGTGTAAGCTGCGCAAATATTTCTGTCACTTTAACTCCATATTGTTGGTACTATTTCAAGTGCCTGTGAAATACACGGGTATTTTATGTAGCGGCAAATATCTAGGTATGTCTATCCATAGTTAAGTTATCATGTTCAGGGTATATTTGTTGCTTTGTTGCCTAAAATTGAAAGTACTGGATATGTATGCAAGTAAGTTAAATTTAGTAGGCAAAAAAGTTGTTTTACTGGATTTGTGATGGGAAATTGTGAGAAAAGTATAGCCCATAGATTATTTGCAAGGAAAAGGAACATTCAGACTCAAAAACTATGTATGTATGTATGTATGTATGTATGTATGTATGTATGTATGTATGTATGTATGTATGTATGTAACTTTTTGGTCATAACTATTGAGAGCATTTGTATAGGACTTTGTGCCCTAACCTTTGTCTGAAGATATACGAGTGATAACGCCCAGTCTATCATGAGATTTTTCACTATATTAGTTTCTATATAGTTTATGATTTTGTAAGGCACCGACCTGGTAGACGTTCAATTTTTTCTTCAAATGAAATGACAACAAACTTAAGAAAATATTGTCTTCTGTCATTACCCACCAGCTGCAGTCATTTACACCCATTAAGAGATGTGAAGTTCTTCCAAAGCGTTTTCCCTAGTCAAGATATCTAGCAAATTTTATTTTGCTCCTCATCTACTCTAGCCGGATCTTGTACAGCCATCGGGACAGGGATTAAAGTTTAAAAGTTTGGTTCTGGCCATTCGGATTTTTGGATGGATCACTTAGGAGCCTTGTGTTTCATCAGGGACAAGTTTGGCCAGGACATGGACGGAGCAGGGCGGGATAAAGCTCCGAAGGAACGGATAGGATTTCTAGGAGACAGTACTCGGATGTATGTAAGTCAGACCTGTCATCCTTTGACAGAAGGTAACGAACCCCAGAGAGGACAGAGTGCTGCCGCCCCTTGCACATTTCTATTCCTTGGGTGGGATAGGGAGACTGACAACGTATTGAGTAACTATCAAATTAGGTTCGCCCTCCTTCCATGTTTTGAAACTGCTCCCTCCGTTGACTACCGAGAATCCACAACGCCCCTTGCCATGAATGGTTCACTGTTGGTGCCAGAAACTTGCTACATGTAAAACTCTCCCAAGCTCGGTCAATGTAAGGAGCTTTGATTTCGTCTAGGCAGAGTGCCAACATAGAAATATTGCCTGGTGGTTAAAGTGCACGCCCTACCGTTCCCATAGACGAGGTTCCTACAGCAGGAATACCCGATGCAAAACTGTTTACTTAACTTGATTTAGCCCGAGATAATTCTCGTACTGCCTGGTCCCATGTGATACAGACATACCTTTGACACAAAAGAAAACTGGCATAATGTACATAATCATTTGTCATGGGAGGGTAATTGTTCGTGTATCAGATCGTCAAGTTTCGTGATGGATTAAGTAAGAAGCATGGGTAAAGTGCTTGTTCGCTGCTGCTGCAAATGCAGTTGGTGATCTGTGGAGTTGATGGTTGGCCTAAATGTTTCCTGGTAAAATTCAGTTCCGTATTTTTTTATTCCAGGGGGAAACTGCCTTTATCAGGGTGAAACCAGATAAGCCATCTTTCAGCCGAAGCAGATCAAGATCACGCAGCTTTTCTCCAAGCCGCGTGTATGGCAAGAGAAACAGGTCACGTTCAAGATCAAGGTCCCGTTCAAGGTCACGTTCAAAGTCGAGATCCCGTTCACCTCGGAGGAAGACACGTTCCTACTCAAGGTCACGCTCCAAGTCACATTCACGATCCGTTTCACGTTCAGGGTCCGTTTCACGATCACGTTCCAGGTCACGCTCAAGATCACGGTCCTTCCGATAGATTGTAGTTGGAGCAAGTTAGCTGTATTGCTGATCGTACCCTTCTTCATTGGATCTGATATTAGCTGGCAACAAAACCGACAGTTACACCGACAGCGCCTTATTTACGGGATTTTGTCTTGCTTGTTTCAGACATCGCTGCCTCTCGGCAATGTATATAAACTGGGGGCTTTGTTGAGTAAGCGTGCACGCGTGTCATAGCATTACACAGTACTTGCCGTATGTGCTTTTTATAGGTTCGTCGAGTAGCAGGTTGCAAGACAGTGTACTTTGGCTTCAATGGCCTTATGTTTTATGGTGGTGGTTTTGTTAAGTAGACAGGTTGATGCAACACGGGGACCATACTTGCAGGCGGATAGTTCAATTTTTACTTATACATTCTGGATAAAGAATATATGTACCGCATTATTGGTCATGTTAATTTTTGTTAGTATTTTAATTGCACGACTGTTCTTTTTTTGTTGTTGTTTTGGTAATCTAGAAAGTTTTGAAAATATAGGTCCAGTTACTTGATAACCAAGAGTCGGTTGTTTTGAAGATGCCAATTAAGTACATATCTCGAAGCGCGCACTCATTCTATTCTAAGCCGCCTTTGTGGCGTCAGAATTCATCATTCCAGTTGTTACAATGTAGTGTCTTTTGCCATCCCAAATATTCTCTGTAGATTCTACTGTATTACAGTTACGCAGACACTTGGTAGTAACAGACTTCACATGGCGTGAAGTTAGTTAGAAATCAGTTTATACGGTAGGACTGGTGTGTTGTCCATTTCTTTTCAATATTGTTGCTCAAAATGTTGTTGGCCACTGCGGGCTTGGGACCAGGTATTAGCAGTGTTTCATCGTAGATTCTGAATGTAGAAATAGATAGGGCAGAACTTTAGTCCTAATCGGTAATATTTTGTTGTCATTCTTTCGAAAGACTGTGATGTCAGAAATGAAGTTTAATTTGAAGATAGTTAACACTGCTATACGTGATCACAAACAAAATGAAAACTCCTGAAAATGAGTTATACAATTGCACGAAAGTTGATGCTATCTTGCGGCGTTTTTTAAAAAAATACTTAAACGTAAATGTGTAAAATTATCTTTCCTGCTTGTCGCGAAGACGATCCAAATTTGCCTTCTTTCGTTCTCTGTAGCTTTTGTGATGCGAGAATGTGTCGCTTTGCAAGGCAATTTCAACTGTCTGAGCCTCCGGCTTAAAAATAGAACCGTCTGAAAATTTTACCATCCATGTTGTGGCGTAAGATTTCGAGGGTATTTACGAATCCCTTGCTTTTTGAATAGGGCAAATGGTATCATGAATACATTGTAAATACAACCCATATGGTTTACCAAATATAAATCGCAATCAGCTGACTACATACGAACAACGCCTTGAAGGTTGTCGTCTTCGCAGCCTGTCTCCTGTTTAATCCCTTTCACATATATACCTAGCTAGCTAACCGACCTTTCATTCTTGAGGAATACTTCCCTTTTTCAATTTCTAAAGGCTATTACGAATGTCATCGACAAAGAAATTCCAGGCCCGCTTCGAAGGATTGGTGATGGTCTACCCTTTTCTTGACGAATAAAATAATTAATATTACGTTGGTTGTGCATTGAAATTTGTACATGCCGCACTGCATTTGTCATAAATTTGGGTTGTTCATTTGCATTTTGTGGTCATGTATCTTTAGTATTTCGGTAACTCTCCTTTACCCTTCGAATTTTCAGAAATTCTAAGGTTGCACTCAGTTATTTAAACTAGTGTCGCAAAAATTAACGTCCGAATCAATGGCAATGTAGCATCGAAGGGCACAAATTTTTCACATGCAGATTGTGTATATAAGCTTAAAGTGGGAATAAACAACTTGCTCTCTACACGCTGTAAAAAGTCACTTCTCGGAAACCATATGTAGCCACTACATGGCCCGAAACTTTCAGAACGCGTACTTAGACGTGGACTTTTTGTGACAGTTTGAAAATCTAAGTATTATGTTTGTTTCACTGTGCCGCTGCTCTGTGCTTGCGGAACCGTTGAGTGAGTACGCGACAGAAAATTTGCAATATAAACTATATTTAGTACAGTGAGGGGCGGTTTTGTTTCATTATTGATGTATGCTTAAATGTTGGAAGTCAGGCCGATAAAGAGCCAATTATTGCAGGAGGAAACCTCGATTTCAAGTCTGATTATCTGGCTTAAATATCTGAAGAACAATGCGCCAGGACTAGTCAAGACCAGAATGAATCTTGAGTAAGAACGGTTTCTAAAGGAATTTCAATGTTGTTTTGAAGAGCTGTAGTAACAATACTGTCATTGCACAACTAGTAGTTTTGTGATGTAGTTGCGTTTTCAGAAGCGTAACGGCTGCGGTGTATTGCCTCAAGGGAGAATTTGTTACATTCCCCTTGACAGCAGTTCTTACTAGTGTCACTTAGGTCTCAGTAATCTCGCAGATCATCTTTTTCTAAAGTCTTCCCAAGCTGATGTGCGATTTGAGTTTCACTGAAAATATTTAAAAATTGTGTAATGCAGTTCTTTTTGGGATCCCTAATTTTTAGTGAAACTTTTGTTGGCGTAATAGAGCTTTGACTCTAGCAAATTTACCATCATTAGCTCTAGGTGTTATTCCAAGTATATGGCACATTAAGGAATATATGTCTACTGTCTCGATAACAGCTTTTCTTGAACCTTCCTTAAATGCAGGTCCAAAGCCTATGAAGCCAGGATTCATATCTCTAACAAGATTGCTAAATCCGTGTTCTCCTCTCTCAAATTTTCCACGAATGTATTTTGAGGTGGTGATAGTGTTGTTAATTAGCCAACCTTGATCTGGCAAAAGCATAATTGGAGCAGTATGTGTGTTATGCTTAACGTGAAAATGGTCTGGGATATTTTCCTTCAGAAACACCTTCATATGGGGATGTGCTTTCTTTAGCTTTCTGTAGACCAAGTCACGATGTCCTTTCCTCGTATACAAAAATGTAGTACTGTGTCCCGTTGCAAATTCGACGTGCTTCGTAATGTTAATATAGTTATTGAGCTGGATGACTCGACGATAGTTCACATTTGTCTGGCCGTGATCTCCTGTAGGTAAAGGGGAAGCATGCAGTTAAGTATTGATGTCAAATCTAGAGGCATTTCATTGCGATCAGTGCAAAGGACGACTTTTACTCACATTTTTGACAAATTGTAAAGTTTATGCCTACAACATAATTGTTGCTTTTTTTATCTGTTCTAAAGTTTCCAAATTACTTACATGGATTCAATATGAATTGGCGATCAGTATTCACGCGAGAAAAAAGAAACACGAAAATGATGACATGATAACGAATGAACTAATTATGGCTTAAACCAGAAATGGTCAAACTCGAGTTTGGGCTTGGTTACTAGGTGTTCGAAATTTTTCGTCAGTGATTATGGTCGCCTTGAGAACTTTAATACCAAGTTTTATGGAATTATTAGCAAGATTTTTCATATAAATCTGTGTAAAGATGTTCAAGTTCAATATAGATTATTACTGCATAAACTCCTGCTGTTTTTTGACGGTTGTTAATGACGAGTTTATAATATTGTATGGAACAACATGGTCCTATTGAGGAGTATTTTATCGACATTTAAACTACATTGAGCGTGCAACTGAGATCGTCCTTGAAATTTTATATTAATCTTGTTAGTACGATAACCTATTCAACCATAGTCAGTGCTCAAAAAAACTTTAATCCCTTTATTTGAACTAAAATATGTAGTTAGCACCAACAAGCAATCAGAAGTTCACTTGATCTCTGAGACCTCAATACACTGACAAAGTAGTAGAATCCATGCCAGTAATGAAGCAGATTTACCAATATCATCTATACACATTTAAAAGAAGAATCTTGCTGATAATTTCATAAAAATTAAAGTTTTTATACTGGCCTTGGTTGTCGACAGCAAAATTTCGAACACCTGATAACCAAGGCCGAACTCGCGTTTGACCATTTCTGGCTGAAGCGCGTATGGTCTAATAAACGTGCTTTTGCATACATTGTGACTTGCTACTTCTAGGCCTATCTCACCATTATATTTGATAAATCAATTGGTAAAAAATACAGGATAAGATTCCATTAGTCTCTACAAGACATTAAACGATTGATTCTGATCCTGGTAGAATTCCGAGAACAGGAAAAAAGTTGTCTTTGGAATTTTCTTCTCTGCAATGGAAATATTAAGTTGTATCCATGCAACAAACAAAATAAAATATAGCCAGGAACCTGAATCCGATAGGTGTCTCCCGCGTACACATTTTCCAAATAGTCATATGTTTAATTGAGATAAAACAAATATAGATTTAAAGAAAATGCGTTATTCGAGTACTTCTAGTTTGCAAGTACATTCTTAATGGAACTGATACTTTTTTGTTTCAGTCAAACGGTTTTCAGTGGTAAAACTGTCTCAGAAATGACGCAGGCTGGAGCTAAATTGACGGAAGCTCTGAGTTTGTCAAAGCAATCAATATCAAGTGATAGGAAAGAATATTTAAGGAGGTCATGGCAATCGAAGGTAAGACTTCACTTCGCACAAGTGTATTCAACATAACGGCAAATGAAGAATATAACAACAAGTAATTGACATAATGTATAATGAAAAGAAGGACAGTCGTTACATGCTAGGACTGTGACGAATCCATAGGGGAACGAGGGGTCTGGGGTCTGTCACTTTAAAAAGGTCGGTCTATGAGATTTCTACAAAACGCATTTTTAATCCCTTAGCCAGAAAGGTTTCTTTGAAGATAAGACTCGGACACTTAGTTTTCCTCTGCAGCATATACTAGGCATAGTTTACAAGCACTAACAAAGGTGAACGACAAGAAACACCAAATGTCTTTTGATACTCCTCTAAGGAAGACTTGTATTTATATTCGGATCTCCTTACACGACTCCAATTCAAATTTATCCGCGATTGTAGTCAAAATAGATTCGCTTTAAAAGTTAACGGTCTGAGTTATGGTAATAAAGCTTGTATTACAAGCGACTTCACCAAATGGAAAGTAGGAATACTGACTCACAAATTTATTTAGTATTGAATGCTATATTTCATGTAGAATATTTGTAACTATCCCAAAGATGTAACATTGCTCAATGGCGGACACTTTACTGTCAGCAAAGAGTCGTACAAGCCCTATCCCTCAAGGAAAACTCCCTGATATAGCTCAGTGGCAACCACGTGAATTTGTCGCTATTGATATAGTTGGAAAGTTACCTAACAGCCGAGGATTTTCTTTTATTGTTACTATGCTTGATCACGCTTCAAAGTTTTTTGTGGCTGCCCCAGTACGAGATGTTTCGGCAAAGACTGTTGCTCAAGTTTTCAAAACGCACTGGCTTTGTTTGGTCCTCCAAGGTTTTTACACTTGGATGATGGTAGCCAATTTAATAAATCAGTTTTCCAAGAAGTACTGAAAAGTGTAAATACACGACACAGCCGATGTACGATTTACCACCCTGAAGGAAATGGTACTATTGAAAGGTACCACACAACCTTGAAAGACAGATTCGGCACTATGGCACTTGAGGGCACTCAATGGGCCGATGCCCTACATGAAGCAACATACCACATCAACCGTCACGAGAATGCTACGGGATTATCTGCATTCAAAATTATGTTCGGCTATCAACCCAAATCTATGGCAGACTGGAGCGATGTTAAGCCAAGGATACCCTGCAGTTTAGCATGTCCAAAAAGAATTTTCCCGAAAATTTTTCAACCGACAAACCGATTTTCTCCAAGATTCGGTGATTCCATTTCCGTGAAAGGACGAGTTTCTGAACAACTTGTCAGGACTAAAGATAGTCGTGTCTTTCACCTTAACAATTGTAAAGCCGTGTTTTGAGTTTTTGACCTGTACACTTCGGCTTGAGGGGGGATAATATCATGTATAATATTTGTATGAACTGTGTATCCCATGAGAAATGGAATGACTGGTATTTATAGATCTATTGTTTAAGTGGAATGTTCGAATGCTCAGGGGGTAGGTTTTGCTACAGTAGTTTGTATGCGAGTTTATTTTAGAACGTTGTTTAGTGAATACTGATGTACTTTACATTACACTATACGTATATGTTTTAAAATCACATCGTATTGCAAAGGCACTTGAGCTTAAGAAATAGTTTAAAATTTCTTGGAATCGCTAATTGCATTACTTTAAGAGCTTAAGTAGCAGCCCCCCAATTTTACCCACCTTCACTCCCTCAAAGAAGACCAGAAAAATTACACCATCAAGACAGGAATTGAAATTTTGAAGAAATAGAAACTCTGGTGCTACACATGACATTTTACTTGAGCATATTTCTTGAAAGTAGGCTTTCATAAAGGTGATGCCTCGAGATATTTTCGGGAAGGGTATGCTAACCGTCTTACATGGAAACAAAGGAGTCCTCTTTTGATAGACAATTTTTGATGGTTTGCTTTTGTGAAGTAGTACTTAATATTAGTAGTAGGATCTGCCTGTTCCCTTAAATGTTACCAATGTTTATACTAGAAGTGATTACGAAAAAGAACTGGTCGACAATAGTAGAGAGAGCTATTAGGATCCATAGATCAGTGATGAAGATTTCAATTGGAGACCGGGGTCCAGTTTAGTATTCATGATGTATGATTCTAGTAATGTTCGTATTAAAGCTTTCTTTCAACGTTAAGTGAGCGTTAGACAAACTTGTTCAAAGTACAATTGGAGAACTCTGCATCAAATGCCATAAAATGTGGACAAAAGAACTGACGTAATTCAATAACAAAATCAAAACAGATAGCAATTTCATCAGTACATGCTATTAATTTTCAGCATACGATTCAACAGCAAATAGGCAAAGAAACAAATGGACGACCAGAGAATGAAAGAGCAAGAGAAAGACAAAGGAACAGCTAATACGTTAGAGAAGAGGTTGGAGAAACAGGATGCAACTACGCAAGGTTATATAGCATGCCAGTAATTATATAGGCCATCTGCCAATGAGACGTCAATTGTTGTTCTAGGAAAAAAGAACCATGGCAAAGTCATGTTTCTTAGCCTTTTAAGTTTCTTTTATGAGTACGTTTTGTATATGTATCATAATACATAGCTTATAAACGCAGCATAAAGAAAATGACACCTCTTATGCTCAACAGCATTTCAGTCTCCCATAAAAAATAGTTCAGCTATATTTGCACACATTATTTGTAGTAAAAATAGGGAAATTTTTCCTGCAATCTGGAAAGCTTCTTAAAAGAAGTTACGCAAAATGCAAAAAAGGAAATAGAAGTCAGTCAAGATATATTTCTTCATGTATTTTTGAGACTAAAAAGCCTATACTATTCTTTTTAAAGACGTACTTGTTCGTCTGCTGCTGATGCCACATACGTGATGCAAAGCTAGTTTTGCTCGACATGTTATTAACTCTCTCCGGCCTATTTTCATCCTCAGATATGATCGATTTTTGCCTTACAAAGGGATAATCCGATTGCAGCTCATCAAGAAAAGTAGGGCAAAAAGACTCAGCTCTGACTGAATTCGAACCAGGGCCCTCTAGTTTATGCGTCCGATGTTAAACCAATTTGACCGCCACTGCCGAAGACACGGGGTGCATGGGGGTAGTCACCCCCACTCTTGAAAATAAGGCAATGTAGATTCGTCCAAAAATGACATAAAAATTATAGGGCAAGCCCTTGTTAAAATTTGTTTCATACTACGTACTGTCTTACAAGTTAATTGCAAAAGAGATAATCTGATCTTTCTGAAATCTCTTCTGTCTTCATTATTTTACCGGTTCTCATTCTTTTGTTTCAATTTTCTTTCTTTGGCTTAGTGATTGCATTCTCTAATATTTTGCAACCCATTGTCACCGTGTTAATCAAACACATTTACATAACTATTGAGAATAAGGAGTGGCTTCTAACTTATGCATGGGTTGCTTGCTGTCTGTATCCTTGTTCACCTTTCTACAAACAAGAATACCGAAAGCAATCCACGTACAGCCAAGCACATTTTTAGCATCCAAATCAATTCGACCTATTTGCTGCAAACTATACTCGTGAAAAACGGCTTCAAAATTTGTTCGAGACCCTGGTAATGAAAATCACGTGAATATCGATAACGTCCTCTGCCTCGGCCCGATTGGGCCAGTTGTCTACTTTCCATGATCTAAATGCGATAGCTATGATTACACATTTTAGGAACGCTAGCAGTCAAAGTACGATTGGATTTAATACTCTTTAGAAAAATTTGCTGCGTTTTGTTTTCACTGCCATTTGTTTGGTACAAGTAGTGAGTAACTTTGAGATATACCACTTTATTTTTAAAGTGTAGTTTGTTGCCGAATCTTCTCTTTTATGTTGTTGCATACTTGTTGATAATAAGTTTGCCAAATCTTCTAACTCATCACACATGAGATTAACAGCATTTGCTAGGAGATAATGAAAGAAGAATGAAACATATCGAAGTCAAAACCGACTTTAGCATGGACACTCATTTCAAATAATAAGAAATCAATCTTCAATTATGAGATTTTGGATTTTTGCACATCAAAATCAAATATGTTTCTTAAGTTTCCGAGTAATGGAGTTTCTTAATCTTTTCTGATTTTGGATGTACTGGCTTTTTATAGTCGGTTTCTTATAAATTGAAATAAGTGTAGTACATTGGTACTACACTCAAGAAATGGAATAACTTAATGCAAAGACATAAATGGCCAAGAACAGCATGCATAATCAATATTACGAAATCACTGATCTAAGGTATGATTTAACTGGAGTAACACGTACTTGTCTTGATGTAAATCTAATTTATCCTCATAGTAGTTCGTTAATGGTAGACTTCTTCTTTCTTAGTTGGCTGTGCTGAGGATGCCTTTGAGAAAGGGGGAATTAGAAACTGGAGGAAAACCGGAAGATTTGAAAAACACGGGAGCTCAAAAATGCTCCAGCTGAGTAAAGAAAAGACAATATTTCGAATGTCTCAAGCACCAATCAGTGCTCAATTGTCAGAAGCAGAGCTGTCCGAGCATCAAAGAGAGAACTTGAAAAAGAGGCAAACAGACAAATAGTTCAAGTCACTTTTGATGTAGTGCGCCACCTTGCTTTTACAAAACGAAGCATACCGTTGGCATGAGGAATCATCTTCCTCCCTATATCAAGGCAAATTCCTAAAAGAAATAAAGCTTCTCACTAAGTATCATCAGCCCTAGCAAAATAGGCTTGGCAGTCACCCAAAATGTTTCGTGGCTTGGGCATAACATTTGGAATGGAATGATAGAGATCATTTCAATGGAAGCAATGGATAATATCCAAGAACAGATTAGGGATAGTGAATTTTCCTATGTAGAATGCGACGATGTGACAAGGCATGAAATTGCAAACATGCCCATTGTCATTAGGTACATTTACAAGAAAACAATAAATTAGCATTTAATAGCATTGAAGCATGTAAAAACCATGAAAGGCAAGGATCTTTCTGATGTGCTAGTTGAGGAAATAAAGAAAATGTCATTTCTGTTAGAGAATATGGTAGAGAAAGGATTTGATGGTGCGAGCAACATGTCAGGAAAAGACAACGGGATGCAGCAGAAACTGACAGAAGCAGGGGCTACTCTTTCTTTGTATATTCACAGCTTTGCTCGCAACCTTAACCTTGTCCGTGCTAAAGCCTCAGAAACATTGCAACCGGTCGAGGATGTTTTCAGCACCACTGACGCTATCTACAAGGACCTGGAGGGATCTACAAAGCGTGAGGAGGTATACAAAAATACCTGAAGAAATACAAGATTCGGGAAGGAACAATGGCACTTTGATCAGTGTCAAACACACATTGGACAGCAAGAGTAGATAATCTTTCAGCAGCTCATAGTCCATTGCAAGCAATAATGTCCACTGTCCAAGAGTTAAAAGGCAACGACAGTGCATGTTTGGGGTTACTGAAGAGAATATATTCATTCATGTTTGTCTTGAAGCTAGTCATCTTTAAAGAATGCATCATGCTTGCAGGATATGCTTCGGAATACTTACAGCGAGAAGAAATGGATATGGTCACGGCAACAGATGCAATACAGGCACCTGTCAGTCAACTTAAGACATTTAGAAGTGAGGAAAAGCTTAAGGATTTTGTCTGAAAAACAAAGGCAATAGCCGTCAGTTGTGGAATTCTTTGAGGCTTCAATGCACAAAGTAAAAAGTGGCGTCCTTTGCCTTTTAGATTATCAGACGGACAGACTGTGATTGATGCAGCTTTTAGCCACAATATTGATACACATTTACACACTACATTAACACTACAGTAATCGACGTTTTCAGGTGAGAATTCCATTTCCTGTTTCTGTATCTACTATTGAACGAGTTGTAAAAGCGGTTTTTGTCTCAATCATGTGAAGTAATGATACAGCTCTCTGCATTCAATCCATGTAAATTGAATAACAACAACAGAGTGAAGCTGACAAAATACACAAGAAGATGTGGCATTTCAGAGGAAAGCGTTTGTCAAGAGCATTCTCTATTTGGAAATTCAAGCTTTCTCCACTCATTTTTAAAAGATATGGATAAAAGAAAGACCAAGAAATGGAAAAATCCATTTATTTCGTCAATTTTAAAGAAGTTCAAGGAGAGCGATTAGGCAAATCTTTTTCCAAGTCTCCATAGAGCTCTCAAGATTGCAGCATATATTCCTGTCATGATTACATTGTGTGCACAATCGCATAGTAGAGTGAAGATAATACATCATCATTATCCATTACACTCAGTGGTGTATAGGGCAGTAACAAAGCTCCTCCACCTCTGCCTGTCCAGGACCAACCTAGCCAATGAACCCCAAGAGTGTCGCATTGCTTTCATTTCATTCTCCACTGCCCTCCTCCAAATCACTCTTGGTTTTTCTCTCTTCTTCTTTCCATCTGGCGTCCAGTGCATTGCTGTTCTTGTGATTGACTGTTGGTCTTTTCTCAACAAATGTCCTATCCACCTCCACCTTCTTGTAATTATGGTGCCCAAGTCCTCTTGCTTGCATCTCCATAACAGGTTTTTGTTGTAGATCTTCTCCAGTTAAAAGATGCAGAGTATTCTTCAAAGACAGATGGTGTGGAAGGATCGAGGTTTGGCAAGATCCGCCTCTGTCATCCTCCAACATTCAGATCCAAACAGGAGCGTAGACAGAATGCAGCCCTGGTACAGTCTCATCTTGGTGTTGGTACTGTACTGTGTGGATCTCCAGATGTTGTTCATCTCTTTGAATACACTCCTGGGCTTGCTCAGTCTTCTGTGGATGTCCTCCTTTGTGCCGCCCTTGGGTTTGATGATGCTGCCTAAATATGTGAATTTGCCTGCCCGGCGTAGATCTGCCCCATTCGCTTTGACAGGGGCTGGGTTGTTGACATTCAGTGTCATGGTCTCTGTTTTCTTGGTGCTAATTCGGAGCTCCACCTGCTGCCCAAAGATATGAAGTCTGCTTGTCTTGTCCTGGATGTGTTGGTGTGTGAGAGACAGTAGTGACAGGTCGTTGGCAAAGTCAACTTCATCTAGGGTCAAGAAGAGACTCCATTGTATCCCTCTAGAGGTGTCCTCTGTCGTCTTCCTCACCATCCAATCAATGGCAAATTTGAAGAGAACTGCTGACATCACGCATCCTTGCCTTACATCCGTCTTGACTTCAAACAAGGTGCCACTATGGCCTACAGAGCACCTAAAGTTGTCGTAGAAGCTCTTAATCAGGTGCACTAGTTTGGATGTGATGCCATAGTGTCAAAGGATACTCCAAAGGCTTTCTCTGTGAATGCTGTCAAATGCCTTTTCAAAGTCAACAAGGTTCACATAGAGCTGTTGTTGCCCTTCTGTAAATTGCTCAATGATGTTCCACAGACCAAAGATCTGATCTTTCTAAATCCCGCTTGTTCTTTCCAAAGTGCCTCGCCCATGGTGTCTGACATTCTTCTGACAATGACCTTGGCCAATATTTTGCTTGGCATCGACAGTAGAGTGTTCCCTCTCCAGTTGTTGCAGTCATGCTGGGCCCCTTTCTTGGGAATCTTGGTGATCACTCCTTTCGCTTAGTCATCAGTTACCTTCCATCCCTCCCATACAGCTGTAAAGAGGGGTAGCCAGATGTCGGCTACTAACTCAGGATCTGCCTTAAACAACTCAGCATCAAGATTGTCCTGGCCTGGTGACTTGCCCTTTTGAGGGTATTGATGGCAGCCACAATCTCGTCCTTTGTTGGAGGATCAGTGTCAATCCCTAGGTCTTGCTTGGCATCCGGGATGACAGCTTCCTCCTCAGGTGATGGTTTTTTGAGGACTTCCCGGAG
Source organism: Chironex yamaguchii (assembly GCA_024741275.1). Classification (NCBI taxonomy): domain Eukaryota; kingdom Metazoa; phylum Cnidaria; class Cubozoa; order Chirodropida; family Chirodropidae; genus Chironex; species Chironex yamaguchii. The sequence goes on from JANTCA010080593.1 coordinate 31,672, forward strand.
GTGTTCAGCCCATCTCTCTTCTTGTTCCTTCTCTGTTGTCAGAAGTTTTCCCTGTTTGTCCTTGATTGCCCCCCCCCGTTGCTTCTCTTGAACATGCCACACATATGCTTGGTGATCTTGAAGACTCTCCCCTGTTCTCCTTGTGCTGCCACCTCTTCTGCCTCTGCTGCCAGTTGGTCCATGGGGTCTCTCTTGTTGTGGCACGCGAGCCTCTTTACTTTCTTGTGCACCTCTCTGTAAAGCTCCTCTTGTCTCTCTCGTAGTCACTGAGACTTTGTCTGAAGTAGCTTTTTCTTGATCTTCCTCCTTTCTGCAATGGTATCTAAGGTCTCTTGCTGTATCCAGTCCTTGTTGATATTTTTCTTTCAGTTTCGAAGCTTCTGCTTGCCGCTCTACATGTACAGTACTGCAATCTGTTGCCATGTTGTGTCTATGTTCTGTTATCTGCTAGGTGTTACAGAGCCTGGAATCTGTTTCTGACATCGGTGATGAAGGCAGTCCTCATCTCTTCTTCTCTCAGTTGCTGGGTGTTGAATCGTGTCTGGAAGTTGGTCCTTGCTGGGATCTTCTTCAACTTGATGAGTGCAATTACTAGATGATGGTCACTCCAGACATCTGCACTCTGTTAGGTTTTTACGTCAAGTAGGGAATGTTATCACATACCGTTGATTATCAGGTGGTCAACCTGCTTCCTGTCTCTTCCATTCGGCGAGTTCCGGGTCAGTTTGTGGATGTCACGGTGTGTTAAGTGCATCTACCCTATCAGAAGGTTGTTCATGGCGCAAACCTCTCCCCATGACTCTCTTGTAGCCAGTGTTGTCCCTCCCGACCTTGGCATTGCGATCCCCCATGACAATGAGAACATCATGTTGTGGGGCCTTTTCTGCCTCTGCCTGCTTCTTTGTCTTCAGCTGGCTGTAGAAGTTGTCCTTGGTCTCACTGCTGCTGTCATTGGTAGATGCATAGCACTGGATGTGATGGTGATGTTGACGTGCCTGTCCTTCAGTCTTGTGCTCATCAGACTGTTGTTGACGGGCTTCCACTCTAGCAGGCACTGCTCTATGCCTTTACTGATGATGATGGCAACTCCCTCGTGGTGCTGGTCATCATCTCTTCCAGAGTAGAGGACGGTTTCTCCGGTGATGGTTTTCATCCGCCCAGATCCACTCTATCCATCTACTCTTGCTCACTCCTAGGAGATGGAGATCGAACCTTCTCATCTTTGATGTTACCATTGTCAGCTTGCCCGTCTTGTACATGGTCCTCACGTTCCAGTGTCCTAGTCTGATCTTTGTCTTAGTAGTGTTCATGTCCTCTCTCATCCTGCTGGTAGTGTCCTCTGGCTTTGGCCATCAGCATTCATATAAGTCGCACCAGACCCGGAAGGCCCACCACACGCCAAAGTAGAGTTTGTCCTTGCTGCTGTTTCTGTGTCGTTTTTCCAGGACAGAGTTGTTAGCTCTGTGCCCAACCCCTAGCCTGGAGCACCAGTGGATCACTCTACATCTGGCTTCTATCCGCCCACCAGCCTGGCATGGGTGATCCTATCAGGAGCTTGAGCTCCAGCCAGCATAGCTCTTGGGATCATGAAAGCACGCAAGCCCCTCCATCACGTCAAGATGGTGATCCCCGAAGGGGAATCAATACGTACCTACGTGAGAAAATGGCAGAAGACTACTTGAGCAGTTGCTCATTGTCAGTAGTGAACAAGATATCTCTGATGCAGTCGAGCTTTCGTCATTACATAAAACTTTACCATAAAGTCGAGAAAGCTTCCCCTTCGAGAATTATTCACTTTACCAGCTGCCTTCTAAAGGACAACATGCTTATATATTTCACATCTTTGTAAATGTTTTCATCTGTCTTTTTTCTTTATCATTCTAAGAAGGGCATCTTTGTGTTCAAAGGCGTGTTTTCCTAAGGTCTGAAGGGAGTGGCCTAAACCCTATCGTCATCTTACCCCCTCCCCACTTCGAGGAGGCTGGCGCCGCCGCTGCTGAACACTACTGACTGAGATAATCTTCAAAAGATGTTACCTACCTACTATTATTATATTGACATCATCATGAAGCCTGGCTTCTTTTAACTTGTTTATTAAATAACCAATCATGGAATCCACATCAATCATAATTTTAGAAAATTTTCGTCTGTCTTCCTCGTCATTACTATCTGGCTGAGTACCATGAGTTGTCCAATCCGGCTCTTCGGAATATAATGCAGCAAAATTGACATCTTGGTCATTTTTAAACCAATCCACCACAACGTCTACTCGCTGTAATCGCGGCATCAAGTTTGATTTATCTGCAAAAGGCTTACTAAATCCCATATCAGCAGAATTGTATGTTGGTAATATTCCATGGATCTCAACATCATACCCAGGCCAAAAACAGACGCCACTCTTATGCCCTTGGAGTTGATTTGTTATCCAGATCGGTTCTGCATTTTCCCACCAGGTGCTATCTTTAGTTGCCATAGAGAAGTTTCGTTTGGTTTCGTAATTATACATTTGGTTGTCTATAAGTCCGTGATGCTCAGGATACAAGCCAGTTACAAGACTGTAATGATTAGGAAAAGTATTCGTAGGAAACACATTCATCACGTAATCAACAGTAACTCCATCCTCAGCAAGCCGGTCGAGATTTGCAGTGGGTTCACGGATACGGAAGTCCCATCTGTACCCATCCAAGCTAACTAATAACAGTTTCTGTCCAGCTGCTAACGTTTCCCATTTTTGTTGTAAAACCACATAACAGAGAAAAACTAGCCATTGCCAGGTAGCAGGAGCTTCAAATAGATCCATGGTACCTGTCTGGCTAGTAGCTATTATTCAAACTAAAATGTTATTAGACAACTTTGTAATACAAATATCGTAAGTTATGCGCTATGTATATCCTTTGAAACATAAGACTTAGGAAAATGAGTTGTTACTGCTAAAGTAGGAGACTTTGCTTCTAGATGCTAACGGACAAAATTAGAAATCCTTTGGTATGTATCGGAAGTTGGATACGACTGGTCGCAAAGTATGATTTCGGTGGAAATTGGTTCCGGTTCAGTGATCAATATAGCCATGATCAATGATCGTTAAGAACATGTTACTCTTACTAAGGAATCCTGATACGACAAATATTTTCACAGCGAGTTGGATAACATAAATGACGTTCGCGTACGGTATGTTTTTGACTCTATTTACTAAATACTGCAGTTTAGAAGTAAAAGCCCTAAGAAATTTCTTCAGGTACCTGTGACCATCAGAGTGAAAATTAATTCAAACTTTTTGAACGTAACGATGTTCTCAATTTACATGTAGACCAATTTGATTATTTATTCAAAACCAATGTGTGAAATGACATAGTTGTTTGTGAACTTTTCGGTCTGCGTTTTCTGACGCCAAGTTCAGATTGATTTTGAAACTAGATTTCATTTCAGAAAATTTGACGAAAGAAAAAACTGGTCTTCGAGTAGGTCATAAAATCATCAACCCTTTGTAAACCAATTTAAATCATCGTAATGTTGTTTATCAACATCTTTATGTTTTGGGAGGGTTCCGACAATACGCGTAACAGCACATATTAAAACGCGGCTTTGAAACAATTTTGGTATTGATGAACAATTATGGAAAGAGTATTTGCCCCTTGCTTTTCATAAATATAAAAGACCACTACAAGTGTAAGAAAGAAATTCATTCTTATCTTTCATGGTGGTGCCAATATTGAGACCAAAAATTTACATATTTAACCACAGACCATGTAATGCGTTAGTCAAAAGCCAATCACCTGTTCACCCTTCCATCTGTTTCTTTCAGGAAAAATTCGACATGGTTGTAAATTCTTTCCCGCCTATATAAATACCCAATCTAATGCATATCTGACACTGATGAAGGCTCAAAAGGAATGCAAATAAAGATTGACGAATTTGCCCCTTGTTATCCCAAGGACTTCAAATGCACTTACATTGATATCTGTTGAGATAATACATTATTTGACTGTGACGAAGGCTTAAGCTGAAACAGAAAACTAATTAAATTCCCCTCTTAATCACTACTGGGTTTCGAATGATGATCTCAAGGACTTTAAAAGTCCCTCACCAAACCGAGGTGACACATTGGTTCGAGTGATGGCTTTTGAGTATCTATCAAGCTTTTGAGTATCTATCAAGCTTCTGAGGAGATAGATCTACCTATCTAAATCTATCTATCTATCTATCTATCTATCTATCTATCTATCTACCTACCTACCTACCTACCTATCTACCTATCTATCTATCTATCTATCTATCTATCTATCTATCTATC
>JANTCA010080594.1:0-14597 GCA_024741275.1 Chironex yamaguchii
TGAGGAGTGTCAGACGAAAAAAGCTTTTAAGTATGATTTTAGCGCAATGTCGCAAATTTTCAAGGCGATATTCTATTATACTTCCATTTTCTATGATGACCCATGGAACATTACAGTATTTCGGTTATTTACAGTTCAGTTTCTTGCACATAATTTAACCTTGTTAATATTGATTCACCTCCGTAGCAACTACAGCTGTGCTTTTATACGAAAAAGAGCATTTCTGTGTTTTCATAGTTATGTAGTGCGCACGTTTCTCTACATGCATTTCACTCAATGAGTCATTCAAGTCAATTCTTTTATGGAAAATCCTGGTCCAGATTCCGCAATATTTACGTTTTGCACTTGGAACCTAAATATCATTGTGGCCCATGATTTTTTCCGTGTTTCTCCTTGAGGCCTACAATTCAGTATATGACTACGACTTGGCAATTACAGGGACTCACCTCGACAGCAAGGTGGATACAAACAAACTACCTACTGATTGGTACAACTTTTTCAACAACAACCACCCATTAGATATTTTCCTGCTATCAGTCGTCCTGAGTTGGAGATTCTCCCAGAGTGCATCATCTGCGAAATCCAGCTTGATAGGAAAACTATTTTTATGTGATGGTTAATAGAAGCCCTAGTCAAAGTCATGTTGAGTTCGAAAGTTTTATGAACACTTTTGAACAAATGCGGTCTATATTGGTTGCGGAGAACCTTTATAGTATGACAATGACTGGAGATTTCAACTGTTGTTCGTCTCATTGGTGGGAAAACGATGTTCATAATTACGGCGGTAAACCTTTTGAGCCAATTACATCTGACATTGGTCTATACCAGCTGATTACTTAGCCAACTCACCTTATGAATCTAAATCTTGTATAAATCTAATATTCACGGACCAGCCAAATCTCTTTCTTGAGTCTGGTGTTCATCCAACGTTGCATGATCAATGCCACCATCAAGTCATCTATGGAATGATCTCTATCAAAAATCCTGCCCTACCACCTTATAAACGCAGGCTATGGTATTATGATAAAGTGAACTCTGCAGAAATCATTAACAGTATTGGAATGTTTCACTGGCGCGAGGCCTTAGAGAATATCATTTGCCCAAGTCACCAAGTCGAAATCTTGAATGAAGTTTTTCTGAATACATTCTCTAGTTTCATCCCGAACGAACTTGTTACTGTAAAACCCAAAAATTGCCATAGATAACTTGCTTTATAAAGAGCATGATCCAAAAAAGAATTGTGCTTACTAGACTTTCATGAGAAACGGTCAGCCAAATGATAAAGTGGAAGGTATCCAGGACTTGATGAACCGTACATCAAAAACTATTGAGGATGCAAAGCATGAATACTTTATGAAAATTGGAGACACCCTCTCAAAATCCGACACTTGTAATATGAGATATTGGTCTTTAATGTACAAGATATTGAACAAAACAAAAGTGCCGTTAATTCCTTCCTTGTTAGAAAATGATGTTTCGGTTTTAAACTTTGAAGCCCAGACCGAAATATTCAATGATTATTTCATCCTTCAACATAGTACTCTAGATACAGGAAGCGAAATTCTTGATGAAGTTATCCTGGATGTACCACCACTTGCTAACATTTTCATGTCAGATGAAAGTTGCTCAATTATTGGATCATTAAATCCAAACAAAGCACACGCGTGGGATGGCATCTCAGTACGAATGATTAAAAATACTTAACAGTTGTCTTTTAGTGCCTTTGAAAATGATATTTGATTTTTGTATGATACAGGGTTCCTTTCCTGAGGCTTGCAAAAGAGTTGTTCCCATTTGTCAGGAAGTCACCTCACACTCACAGGGAGGAACCGCATCTTAACAACTTTACCATTGATGACAGTCACGTTTTTCACGAGTAATCGTCTCAGTTGGATTTGTAAAGTCTACCTAATTTGGTGTTATGTTAAAGGATACCTAGCGGGATATTTTGACCCAATAAATGTAAGGGCGTTGTCAGGAAAAGTAGTTTTTTGTAAGACAGAAGGTCATGTAAATAAAAACGATTGGAATATCTTACTGTTTAAGAGAAAGTGTTGTGTACTTCTTTTTCTTGTCTACTGTTGCCACGAACAGATAGGAGGCATCAAGTTTATGTCCTCATACCATTCGTAAGAAAAATAGCCAAAACCATAAACAAAACTACAGACCTATTTCACTCCTTCCAATATTTGGAAAGATAAAAGAAAAACTCATTCTTGAAAGTTACCAACACCTGAATGTCAATGGCTTACTCAACCCCAGCCAGTCAAGGTTACGCCCCGGTGACTCAGCCATTAACCACCTACTCTCCATAGTTCATACAATCTCTGCTGCTTTTGACTGCAACCTTACACTCGATGTTCGCTCTGCTTTCATTGATATTTCAAAAGCCTCTGATCGTTGCCATCAGCAATGTAGTAGTAAACGTAGAGATAATACTAGTATATAATTGGTGGCACCGTTGGTGGTAAAAGTAGATTGTAATTGTTTATATGCCTGTAACATTTTTCTTAGAAAGTTAACATTCTAATGATGAATTATTAAACTTATCAAAGGGAAGAAGAAATTATTCTTACGAATGTTACTCTTTTAGAAATAGTTGTCACACATAATCTTAAATATCTTGGTCACTATGAGAAAGTATTGTTCACCTTTGTCAGTAAATATTAATATGAGTACCTTGAAAAAAGAACAAAAGAATGAACCAAATAAGATGCTTTAAATTGCTGCGGCGCTTTGCATTTTCATTCTGCAAGAGCTTATTATCGATGTCCATTACATCGCAAATGGTCCATGCAGATAAGCTACAAATAAGCTACAAATAAGCTACAAATGTCAAAGGACCATCCAAGCAAAACTCTAGGAACACAAATCTTCGATTGTCCTTATGTTGTGTATGGTGCATGCAATATTTTACCATCAACTCAAAAGGACGTGCTGCTTACCTCACAAAAAATGTTGTTTCCGTGTCGGTCTGACACCAGATGCTTGGGCGCACGTTCTAACATAATATTTTTAAACAAATTTCGTGTGATTGTCATTCCTTAAAATTTTTCTCTCTGTTTTTCTGTCCAATCGTAGCTGCGTACAGACTAAGCATTGTCGTCCTATACCGTATTCTGACAAATCTAAACTTTATTAACAGCAATTCACGTACATGGGGCCTCCAACGTTTAGAAACTTGCATTAATGTAATTTGGATCTCGTCAAAGCTTGAAAAAACTGTTGCAAACTAGCTCGATGTTGACGCGGGAGGACATGATCACAGCATCCCTCAATTCTTCTCAATTCAAATATCTGGCATTGCCGGGACGTTTACAACGCACATTAGTTGCGTTCCACAGCATTTTGTGTAGGTCAGTCACCGTGCACAGTTGTTTCTTTCTTTCAAACTCTCAATAGCTTGGAAGGCATGTTGAAGGGCTGCCATCGTGAGATACGAAATCGACGCTTTAGTGGTCACAATCATAATTTTACTTCTGTTCTTTACAAATGACGACCCTGTCGAACTTCTAAATGGGAGTATTGTAAGGGCAAAGGGTGGTTGTCATAAGTCAACAGATATTTTCTTTCTTTGTATAGATTATGAATATGACCGAAAAGGAAAATTGTCCGGAAAGACAAATTATTGAAGTGAAAAGAACGATATCAACAGTAAGGGCAATGGATGATATTGTCTGGTATGGCATCTATCTTGCAGCCAGCTGATTGTGGCATGGATCGAATGCTTAAGCAAATGGCTTAACAAATTCAGGATGATTGGTTAGAGCCCAACAGCGATGTTTATCTTGAAAGTATTAGATGGCAAGTAAGAGGCTAAACTTAATAGAATATTTATCACCTATTGGGTTGGCGAAGCATACATCAAACTAATGGGAGAAGACGTCGCCTGTCAAAGTGTCGACGTTTTGAGAAAACAGGCTACTTGTTTATAGTTTGTGGCTCTAACGATTCGGAAATAAGCCGTAAAGTTTTAGAGGATTACTTCTTTCTACTTCGTCTGCCATCCGTCTCCTTAGAATAGGCCATCGCCATGAGAAATAACATTATGCTGGAACTCGAAAGTGCTGCTGCCAGATTTGAAAAGCCAGTTCAGAATGTGGCAAAGCCCCTTTGCATTTTAGATTCCATGTAACGAATTGTGTGTACTTGACAGGCCCAGACTCCTTGTTGCTTTGTTAGAAATTCAACAAACTGTCTTTATGATATGTCGTGTTTAATCATTTTACTGAAGTTGTTATTGACGCTCTTGCTTCTATGCATTTCATTTGCAATTCTCTTTAGACACAAACTGCAGTGCTTCGTTGGCGTTTTATTGCTGTTTTCTAAATGCTTTCCCTTCTAAGAAATAACAAAAAACATTTAGCTCTAAAATATTGAAAAACTGAAGAAACGTGGACTACTAGACTGCTTGATTGGTTTCTTATAAAAAATACGTGTATGTGATCAGTGACAAAGAGCTCTTTAGCTGAATTTATTACTTAAAAATAGAGACTTTGTTACTTCAAGGAGGCTTGCAAAACTTGATTACTGCTAATGAAATCGTAGATGTTTAATGAATTTTCGGAAACCTCTGGATAATACTCTAACGTCAAATCTTTTAACGAGGTTTGCAAACGTTCTCTTGAATGTGGTTGCATCATCACTGCCTTCCAAGTTTTCTTGAAGTTTACTTGAAAAATTAACATGAAACTGTTAAACAACATTGAGAAGACTGACTAAAACATCCTTACAGATTTTTCCTCTAGACTATTGAGACCTAGTAGATAGGAAACTCGATACCCTAACAGACACCCTTGTTCAATCGAAAAACATTTAAACGAACGACCCGGAGTTGACTCCTCGTGTGCACGAGAAAATCTGGTGGAAATGAAAAAGAATTAACATTGCAGGAACAACAGCAACGAACTAAATTCCACTACTATTCGATTAATTCGACAAAAAATAGTCTCAAGGGATAGCTCGTTGTACACGAAAAGCCAAACGGTGGATCTAATTTAAATGAGTGGTCGATTTAATGCTTAGGAGAACATAAAATAGTTTTGCTTTCTTGTTCCTTATGTGGTAGGCAAGGCAAACAAAATTATTCGTGCGTTCATAAATTCCTGTTTAAATTGATTTTTGAACTAAGAAACTGGTGCTTCACCCTACAACTTCCACTAACGATCAAAACGCGGCTCTGGTAGAGGAAGGATTGGCGTGTGCAGATGTGTAATGAGTCTTGCTCAATCTGATCACTTACGTCAAGCAGTAAGTAAACAGATGCTTTAAATTATGGGCAGCATGTTGTTTACGAGACTTTTGTGTAATTGTGGTTTATCTTCGTCACCTTTGGCTACCAATGAAACCAGCAATTTTTGTAAACTTTGTTGTGTGATTGTGTTTACAAAAGTTACCGAGCAATAACAGAAAACAAAATCCGTATAGGTCATTCTTGTGTTTAATATTACCATCACATGGTATCGTTTACTTGTCTGAGCAGTGTCGTAATCTAGAGAATACTGATAATAATGATGGCTATGTAATTATGATGATACTTATTTTATTAGGTCATTCACTCCACATATTGGTGATTCATTCCACTAGCGATTGCAGCATAGGAATGCTGAGATACCGGGGAGTGGGAGCAATTTATGGAATGTATTTTAGACCAAGATGTCTTGAGATCCTCATTGTGCTTTTTGGGATGTGTTTGAAAGTTATTTATCACCCTTTCCAAGACCGTTACCTCCATCTCGTTACCTCTCTGATTGGATATGTCATTGGTTTACCATCCTGGTAAGGACCGAGACATACCTTTCAAGCAGGACAGTACAGTTGTTAATGTTTTGATAGAATGTTTGGAGGAGTTTACGTCCTGATTCAATTTAGTTTAAAGTATGTTGATCTCTTGGGTTCGACCACAACGTTTTTATGACGACAATTACATTTGGTTGCAGCATTATTACTTGAAGAAGTTGCTGAATTGCAAAGAATTCATTCCAGCATTATTCCAACAAAGTTAACCTACTAAATTGTCACATCAGAAGATTTGCAGCTTATTATCACTTTTATGCTTGTATAAAAACGAAAGATGCCGTTTAGAATGCTCAAATTTTAAATAATAAATGCTTCATCAGAAAATCCTTGTTTATAATCTCTTACCCCCTAATAAGAAAATGATTCGTCACTTATCATGGTATCAAAGGTTACAGGACCTCATCCTACTTGTCTAAATTCCATAGTGGACACATAATGTATTCTGCTGATCAAAAATCGGTCCAAAGAGAAACAAACCACAGCATGCGTTGAGTTAAATGCAACAGAAAACCTTTGTGTGAGCGCAAAAATCACTACTTAAATCCATGGTTGCAGGGCAATCAGAAAAGAACGGCTAACTTTCCACATACAATGTCGGTCAAGAAAGCCTTAATTTCGTACTTTCACAATAGGAGCATTGCCTTAATGACATAACATAAGCTTTTGCCTTGTAAGTTGCTTCTGTACGAGACTTTGAAACATTTAAGAAACATATGCAAAATCAAAAAACAAAATATTGTTTTGAAACAAAATGAAATAAAACTTTAACGAGATCAAAAGTAAACAAAATTGACAATGTTTATGTATAAAAGTTTTAGAAATGTCTACGTCTTCCAGGCATATCTCCTTCACAAGCTAATTATTGTCTTACTCATTACTTACAAGGAATTGTAGAGACTCGTCATCATCATCATATGGACTCCCACCATCCGAGCTTGATGAAATTGTAAATTGTTGACTGAACTCTAGCATTGTTAGTGGTGGGAGTTTATGGTTAGGTAGTACTGTACTATACGGTTGCTTCAACAAATTTGCTGTAACTAGACAAACAGTGTCAACATAAAAAATTATCTTCTTTCAAGTCCACGACATTTCGGTAGCTTCGACCAAGTACGAAAATGTGTTTGCCTGATGACTTGAAATTGTTATCAGCTCCTTAATATTTTACTGAATTTTGCTAGTAACAGCTTTAAGTGAATTAGAAACAATACAGAAAAAATTGAGGAAGTTATAACTCAAAGCATAAGAAACACCGTGTGAAACTTCAAATGATGTCTTTCTTGCGTAAAATGTAAGTGTTTTAAGAATAACATCTGTTCCACGCATCAAAATTGGTTGTTAAATGAATTGCACAATGTAAATGCCGCCGTGAATACTTCAAATTAATTGTCAGATTGGTATAAGAAACGTATAGGTTCATTTTCTTTTCTTTTGCCTCCTTTTTGTTGCGAAACACAAAAGCTCGTTCCTCTATTCGATGATTAAAAAAATCAATCTTATCTACAAAAGGTTTTCTCAGCTCAACTTTCAGCAGAATGAGAATTTTGCGAAAGTTGTGTTATCCATTCTAAATTTTTACAGCACGTGCTATCTTTGAACAATAAGAAAGATTTCAAGGGAAGTAAAACTTTGCTTTTCATAAGTGGATGAATACTAGGAAAAGGAAACAAAGCTGCTCATAGTATTGCAGTGGCTTCCAGCAACAAACACAGCACTCAAAAACAGTTTAACTCTTGAGCATTTGCAAATTTGAAAGATCAGTAGGCTTCCTATTTACAGAAAGCGAGATTTCCGACCTCACATGTCTTCGGAGGAAGTGCGCAGATCAAGAAATGTTCATGTTACTAAAGTAACCCCATTAAGGAAAAATCTAAGAATGATGTGAAATATAATCAGGCATATGTGCGCATCGTACATCGACATTATGTATTTTTCAGAATAATTGTGATTGAGTAAAACCACGCCATTTTGCACTTAATAGTTCTCGTTAACATGCTCCCATGAGACTTAACCATCTTAACAGAACACGAAGAACGGTGTAGTGTTTTCAAACCACATCTATCCGCACCCAGTGAAATGTAATGCCCCCTGTACGGAATTGCAGAGTAAAACAGATGAACACATCATTTAATTGTCCTAATCGAGTGCTTGACAGCTGTTCAGAGGTTTCTTTTGGCTTTTTGAATCGAATCTGAAGCTGGAAAAATTTAAGTTATTCACGGACTAAGACTTTTCGGTCCTTGATTTCTGATAAACTTATATTCCCGTAGTGGTTAATTTGATATTACCGTTAATTAACGAAATATAAACTCAATATTTGTTACTTGAATATAAAACAAAAGACTTACCACAATTCGTCAACAGACTGTGTGCAGTTGTTTGATTTCGTCAATATTATCCACGAGGTTGTTCACAATAATATAAAAATTCAAACCATAAACATCGATGAAACAATGAACATAATTTGTATGTTTTCTACTTTCTACAGTCCATCAGTATTAGATATTACATTAGACGTAACATTCGTTGCAATCTGCCATGTACTTGCATTCGGTTACAATCGAAGGCGTGACAGGATACGAGGACATTTCTTGTACTCGCGTTGTTTACGTCTTGTTTTGAATTCCATATCTGATAAAACTCTCGAATAGAGATTCTTGTGCAAGTTGCAAAAGTTCTTACAAGGTTTAGCCGACTAAGTTGTATGTGAAACGATTGGACAGAAGATTGCCCGAGAGCAACTTACTTTTACTTTTATAAGCTCTTGCTATTCTTCTAGAATGTTTTGAGATGTTTCTGTATTTAACGATATATTCAGGCAACAATGACTGAAAATCTTTGCAGGTTCCGAACGCAAAAAGGACTTCGCAACATCCTTAATTGTCCTGTATTTCACGAAACGTGGAAGACTTGCATGGAGTTTTAGTCCTTATCACTTCTCATCTTAAACTTTGATGGTTACAAGAGAACATTTAGTCTCTTGGCAATTAAACAGATTTCCACTAACAGTAACAACCCATCCGATTTCCTACTATTTTAGAATCTCATCGATCGTATCTGTAATTCTGAAATATCGTATCAGTGGAATGGTCAAAGTCTGACCATTTGTGATTATACCGGTAATGGGCGAGGTGTTGTCGTCACAGAAAGATTTGGGATAATTTTGGTGTCCTGAATACAAAAATCACATCGGTTTGCTCAATCAGGTCAACTTGCTGAACTAAACTGCATTTTTGTTTGTGATGCTTTGGTTTACATGTATGGGTATTTTCACATCATTGGATGCAAAAGTCTTTCCTAATTCTTGCAATAAATGATTTCTGAAGATTTTTCGTGTGCCAACTTATAACTAATTGCGTTTTTACATCTGTGGTAAATACACCATTGTACCTAGCAGGAATCAACTCACAAGTTTCATAAAGCGTGCTTACCAGTTTTATTTTGGTAATAAAGTTAGTGGCCAGGACAAAGCTTGGAGCCAAACATGGTATGCAAGTCATGCACCACAGATCCGTGTCAGTTGACCAAAAGCACGAACAGTTTGGAATTCCCATGGTTTGGAGGGATCCGACAAACCATGTCACTGACTGCTACCTCTGCGCCAGTGAAGAAGCTGGGACCGACAGAAACAAAGCAAGTAGCCGTTAATATTCTGATCTTAAATCAGCACATCCTCCTGTAGTTTACCGTGATGAAATTCCAGTGCCTGTCTTGGGAGAACTTCCTGACATCAATAACAAAAATCCCTTATGTGCTCCAGAAGATAAAAAAGGAGACGAAGTTGTTTTCAATGACGATATTCCATATCCTTTTCGCCAAAAGGAATTAAAGCATCTAATTCTGCTTTCAGAAACCTTGGATACGACGTGAGCATCGAAATCCGTTAGCAATTCTCACATATGGGTCGGTTTCCTTAAATCTTGGATCAATGAGTCATAAGCAAGGGGAGAGATTCCATCAGAGATGGAAACCAGGTATCACGAAATCTGAGATTCAATTATGATGGCTGATTACTATGGGAGTTCTGAAGACTGATCCATGCTGCTGAGAATGAGAGGATGCACGATGACGACGTAACGTTCAATTTACACGTACTAGCCTTTATCCATGTCTATTATTCAGTTACAGAACATGAAGTTTGTAACATTTATTAACTATTTTCTGTTAGAACATAATTTTTCTCCTAAAACATTTTTGGGGGGAGAAACAAAATGTTAACAAAAGTCAACTCATAATGTCACAAAAAGCAATCAATTCAGTCAAAGGATCGGATTTTAAAAAATCAAATTAGCATATAAATGTGACCTGATTAAGCAAAATGGATGTCACTTTTGGAAACAGCGGTGCAAAATGGTCCTAATTCACCTGAAAAGACACAGGCAACTGACAAAAAATTGTTTGCAAACCCGTATTATTATAAATAAATCTTTAATTCGGAAAATGCTTAAAGGATCATAAAAAATCGTTAGCAACTATGCGATAGAAATTTTTCAGTCAAACCGATTGCCTCTCCTATTGTGTAGTGTCTAATAGACCAAAAGCTTACCTTAACTCAGCAAAGTATCGTCTTGAAAACGAGGAAAACTGCACGAATCTCAGGAATCGTAGATTGTACTCAATGGTTTGTTCTGTAACATGGTATGCTTCTTGTTGTCAATAAAGATGCACAGACGTTAGTACAAATACCCAACCCAGTGGCACCATGTGGCAATTTATGACATCACTGATGCCGTTATATATACTTTTGAACATTTACAATCTTAATTCTCTTTACCGAATGAGATGCAGTTTGTAGCCAGCCAATGGAAACTCGCTTAGAAACTGTCTTGATCAATTGGTCATGTTAAAACAAAAAAATGAATATTTAAAATGCATTTTTCGATACTAATTTTGACATAAATGTGGTAATTTCCTCCTGTGTCTTGATTTGTCAAGACTACTGTCCCCTCATAACGCAAATTTCTACACTATCTACAAAAAGTAGTTTTTCCGATTTATTGTTAACAATATTTTCATTGCCTTACAACCCACTAGAGATGATCCCTCGTGCTTTTAAGCATAAACTACCAAGAGGCACGAATCCTCTACAAATCTCTTATTCCGCTCTTGTAAAATTTCTGTAACGAAACGGTTCTTCTTTAAACGTAGGCCAACCACGTTTTATTCCTTTCACTAAAGTTGCCAGAAAGATCAGTAATTGTACTTTTGTTGACAACTCCAAGAAATTATATTGTTTTACTCATCCGTGGAATCACACCTTTGCTAAGGATACCTTCGTAAGTAATGGAAACTTGTAGTGTATTGCACCTCGGTTGAGCGGGTGAATGCTTAGCCAGATTAGAGCCCAGGTCTCCTATAATACATACTCAGACACTCAAGTTCAATGGCTTTCTAAACAAAACATAACGCCATCATTATTTTCAAAGATTTTAACTTTGGTTGTACATTCACTTGTCTTGCTTTCGGTAAGTTTGGATGCTGTGTCCGTGCTATTTTTCCAGCTATGCAGCATTGATATTACGACTCCGTATGCTATATAAATGGCCCAAGCCCGTTGAGTTCTGAATCGCTACGTGTGTACCAATTTATACTTGGATCTTTGGGGAAAAATACATGATTTGACTTAACTGCCCTGTCTTCTCGATCTTTTTGTGTCGTATAGATAAGTTTTAATTTATCTGGTGCATCAAAGTCCAGAAATCGAAAGTATCTCAGAATTGCAACGAGTGGAATAAAACTTACAGATACTAGAGTTAACATAACGCCAATGAAAACGGACCAGGCTGGAAAAAGTTTCTCCTCATTTATAGCCTAAAAAGATAACACAAAAAATAGAAAGTTACAATAGAATAAGGTTAATCAGCAACAGAGCTGTTACTTTCCAGATGCTTTGAATGGTTCAACGTTGCTCATATGCTTGGTTTTGGAATTTACAGTTATTTCTAAATCATACAATGGAAAGCAGGTTATCTACCTATATGCCTACTGAATCGCCTTAAGAACTTCATACTGTTTAGGTTTTTGAAAGTTAATCTGAGAAAAGATGATTGTTTTTAGAAACGCTTGGTCATCTTAAATACGTTGTAGTCAAGTTGTTACCTGCAAAAAATTTTTTTGTCCGTATTATTCAACGACAGTTATCAATCAATCAAACTTTTCCAAAAACAGCAATGTATATATGACGTTTCTTTAAAGAGGTGTATGACATCAAATATGACGAATATTAATCCTTTATCTATTGTGTAAAGCCGGGAGATGATTTCTTCAATATGCAACTACTACAAATCATGGTTTGGCATCGAAACTTGTGAGAATGGCAGGAGGGCAGTTGAATTTGTAGATATACGACCTCCTGTGTATTTAATGAAGTACCTGATAAGAAATATTTATTGTTAGACAAACACAATTTCAATTAAGAGAAAATTATCTATTTTAGTGTAAGTTGTAATTTCGATAAATGATAAGAAGCATTTTAAAAGGAAACATTATCTCTTGTAATTGAGATGTTTATATGTTAAAGATGTCCCAACTCCGGAGTGTGAGCTCTAATTCAAGGTCACGTTTGATCCATTTATCAAACAGCAAGGCTTGTCCTCGAGGTCTCTCGTTTTCCTAATCTTATCCACTAAGACTACCTCAAAAACAGCACTGAGTTCTTCATCTTGCAGACACCATCCCTTTTGAATCATTAATTAAGCCAAGAAACATTACTGTGGTTTGACTTCGACATGAAAGTTAGCAAGCTTAAATGTAATAAAAGTCAATTTTAGTTCAACGTTGTTTACGTAAAAGCTTTTACCTTATCTTTATTCCATACTTTATACTTTGGTGTGTCTTTTGATAATCCCCAAATACTAAATCCTAATATAACAACAATTAATAACGGAGATATCACTTTCCAGCACCACATCCAGATGACCCTAGGTCTCTTGTTTGTCATGTATTCAATATCTTCGCAAAACCTTAGGCATAAAAGAAATGATACAAACTGGGATAAGAATTGTTAAACTTTTTGTAATGTCATCTAAACATTATATTTAGACGGCAACGTCTACTAATATTTCTACTAATAACGTCTACTACTTCTACTGCTGATACTACTTCTACTACTGCTACTTCTCCTAGTATTAATACTACTTGTACTATTGCTACTACTCCTAGTATTAATACTACTTGTACTATTGCTACTACTCCTAGCATTAATACTACTTGTACTATTGCTACTACGTCTAGCATTGCTATTTATTCTGGTACTGCTAGTACTACTTGTATTGTGACTCCTCCTCCTGCCACTACTTCTTCAATACAATAGCGTCATGTTAGAACACGATGATATGCTGGCTCTTACCTAGGCATGCCGTAAATATACGATAGTGATAGACATTCCACTAGAGCGATTACCAATAGAGGTACTCCTGCACAGTAGTCGTCAATGAGCTGAACCCAGTATGATCCGGATCTCTGTACCATTGAAAATCCCAGAAAATATAGAAGAAGACAAATTATTCCTAAAAGAAATTGAGATCAACATACGTTTTGTGAAGGTATATACAAAAAGGCATCAAGAATGTTAATCAACAGTTAAATTTCTACCCAACTTTTCTTTATTTAATTAATATTAGACGAAATATAGTAGGAATACTAAAACAAAAAGGGCTTGATAAATATGCCTAGTCACCTGTTGAGTAATAAACATAAGCATGGAGCACTTTAAGTGTGTTTTGTCCACAAAAGGGGCAAAAATGACCAAAGCAGACCTAGAATGGTATTCATCCTTACCATAGCCATTCTGAACGACACCATCTTCTTTGTATCGGCATACTTTTTCAACTATTTTCCAGCAGCAGTTTTAGGGAAAGCAAAGAGACAGTGGCCCTAGACGTAGCGCTCTTTTTAAGAAGAAGAGCTTCGCGAGAAGAGGTTCCTAGGAGAGCTTTATTATTAGCAAAATTCAAAAACATTACTGGACGTTCACGTCTATTAGAAAGGACGCAGGGCCTTCCATATAGGAAAAGGCCTAGGGCATCGCAAAGTCTAAAACCGCTGCTGCTGGAAATACATATATCTTAGGCATAAAGTACAAAATGTACAAAAAAATACTCAATCTAAACGAATATATTGTTTGTACGAGAAATAGTTTATTTGATAAAGAAAATCAAAGATTACAGATTAGTTCTAGATTACGATTAAGTTTATAACGATAGAAATTGTGAATATGAAAATAAACTTTGTTTCGACTAGAAAAGAATAGTTCTTACACCACATTAGGTATTATTCGTTCAATGATCAGCACCTAAAATAGATTTAAATTCGCTTCATGTTCTACTTTAAAACTGAATCTGTCCGGCATCGAGGTAGCATACACAAAGTAAGTTTCAGGCTCATTCTTGACTTGTATAATATCTTGTAATACAAGTACTTACCAGTTAATACTTCGATCCTTAGTTTCGGAAAGAGGTTTGCATCAAGCATAGGAGTAAGTACTCCCTCTAGCATACCAAATTGAGTATCAATACCAATTGTTAACAGCATCAAGAAGAACACTATGCTCCACATCTGAGCATTTGGCATCGAGTTAATTGCCTCTGTGAAAGTGATGAATGCTAAGCCTTGACCTGATGTACTCTAAACGAAAAGATATACTACATAAGATAAATCAATGTTGAAGACAGGAAATATATTTACATTGAGCAGGATGCAGGATGACGGTTCTCTTATATGTCAAGAGTGGGCATTACCACAATAGCTGCACTAAGTGGGAGCCGACGGGGCTCGAACTTGCAATCCTTAGACTTAAA
>JANTCA010080605.1:0-12673 GCA_024741275.1 Chironex yamaguchii
ACAGACTGAGAACACACAGCCTGAGAACTAGTTACGGTATAACAGTGCGCAATGATGTTGTGCATCCACATGTACGTGATACACAATATCTTTGTCTCCTTTAGCGGCATGAATATGGTTTTGTACGTTGCAAGGTCGTCCATCGATCGTGTTCCTGTCAAAGAAATGTATCAACTGTAGAGCAATTAAAACTTTCCTTGACGTACACTTCCCATGATGTGAAACGACTCTTCGACTTTCATGATTCTCTTTTCTCCACACAACAGTAAACCAGCAGACGATCCAATAACTATTCTGTATAGTTCTAGACTTTTCAACTAATATATACTTTAGAGAAATTTCTTAGAAAAGTGCATGTATACGCGAGAGATGCCTCAAACTAACTTTTCAAAATGCAGTCATTCCAAATATCATGAAGCAGAACATTATTTTCGGAGCTTGCTAAGTTGAGTTTAGAATTGCCCTTTTGCCTTGGATGATATTAATCTGACATCAACGAATTCAAACAATATACTCCGAGGTCATATATGGCAAATGCCTTCAATCATTATCATTAAATTCGACTCCTGCCTCCGGGCGACGGTGCCCATTCAATACGCACCGTACTTTAAGGTGTCTGTATTCATCACTGTATTCGAAAAGATCAGTTTTCGTATCGGAGCGTTGTAAACGCAAGGCAAAAACGGATAATTCTTGCTCCGTTTTCGATCGAAACGGAGCATTGTGAAGAGGCCTCAGTCTACTTGCGACATTTTGGTCCAAGATTCAGTTTTTATTCTCATTAATCTGACGTCATTGACGTCAGATTAACACATTCAGAAGATGTACCTGACAAATTCATTGCATGCTTTCTTTGTAAATTTGACTCCTCATTCTGAATTGTAGTGATTGCTTATTGTCATTAGCGTTATTGGCAAATTTCGAGAACAAGTCTGAAAATAGACCAAACAACGAATTGTTTTTCTAGAGTATGAAGAAATGCACTTTTCGCTCCATGGTGGCCTCAGTTGGATCAAAGTGGTACTTTCGGCCAAAGTTCGTGAGA
The DNA here is from genome assembly GCA_024741275.1 of Chironex yamaguchii. Taxonomy (NCBI): domain Eukaryota; kingdom Metazoa; phylum Cnidaria; class Cubozoa; order Chirodropida; family Chirodropidae; genus Chironex; species Chironex yamaguchii. The sequence continues at coordinate 1,046 of JANTCA010080605.1, forward strand.
GAAATCAACTTTTTGTGTTATTTAAAGAGTAGCTAAGATAGTCTTCTACTAAGTTGTTCATGAACACAAGCATTGTTGAGTAGAGCGTGCAGCTTGACATGCTAGAATGACCACAAATTTCACGCTTCACCTGCCCATGATCTTCTAAAGTTAAAGTATGACACCTGCAGTATACATCTCAGGCACTTGGTCGTCGATACCTTCATTTGGATCCAAGTAGGGTTTGCTGGCTTATTTTCACGCAAACAAGGAATTGTTTGTGGTTTTGAAGAAGACAGATGAAACAATCTTTAACTAGTTTGTTCAAGAACGCAAGGAATGCTGAGAAGAATGTGCAATAGGTCGTGATCAAACTTCAACTCCCATTGCTTTTTAGATAACCCATATCGCTGTCCTTGTCTTTTCTCCACACAACAGTAAAAAAGCAGACGATCCAATAACTATGCTGCATAGTTCAAGACTTTTCAAGAATGTATATTTTAGAGAAATCTGTTAGGAAAGTGAATGTATGCGCGAGAGATGCCTCAAACTAACTTTTCAAAATGCAGTCCTTCCAAATATCATGAAAGAGAACATTATTTTCGGAGCTTGCTAATTTGGGCTTAGAATTGCCTTTTTGCCTTGGATGATATTAATCTGACATCAATGAAGTCAAATAATATACTCCGAGGTCATATATGGCAAATGCCTAGTAGCCTGATGATGAGAGAAGTGTCTCTCGAACGTAGCTCATAAAAAGCATACAACTCTTGTCATGATAAAATTCCTGCGTATAATCCTCAGCTACTTTGTCTAGAGCACAATTGCCGAGCAGAACATGGAATTGGTCTTGATCGAAACTACAACTCCCGTTGCTCTTTACATGATTCATTTTGCTGCGCCTCTTGGCATCCGTTATTACCACATGGCTTGCCCTCCAGTTCTTCTCCCGGGATAGTGACTCCCATCGCACTTCGAATAGTCCATTTTACTGTCCTCTTGGCGTGCTACATAACGTGAGCTCTTAGCCTTGGAGAGGTTGTATCTGTCTACTGGATGTACTCTTTTTGGGCTGGTTTATAACCGGTAAAATATCAAATTGGCAAGACACAGTGGCAAACACCTTCCATGTTTTCACTGTCGTTGTCAATTTCACTTCTCGCGCTAGTAAACTATAAAATTGTTAGCCTTCCACCATTTTCATAAAAGCCACTGTTGGCCGGGGCTGAGTTTCGTCCTGCAATGCCTTAGGCATGCTACAGACTATGAAGTAGACAGTGTATAGGTCAATTATACGAATACGCATCAATATGGTGCATACATGTGCCCTATATACTACCTTTGCCTCACTTTGCAGTATGAGTAAGGTTATGTACGTCACAGGTCGCCGTTGGATCGCGTTCTTGCCCAAAAAGACGGCAATAGTAAAGCTTTTATATCTCCTTAACATACACTAACCAAGATGTGACACAACTCATCAATTCCTTGGTTCTTTCTTCTCCATTGAGCAATGAAAATATTTCAATCAGAAAGATTTGTTTCTGTTATTCCTCTTAATAACCGAAACCATGAGCATTGTTACGACGCCTAATCTCGTTTCTAAGTACGTAGTTTGCTCAGTCGTAAGCAAAATAGTTTTGTTCGCAGCACACGTGAAGCAAAGTGACACGAATAGCATAAATTATGAAACATGTTGAAGATTTGGCTGTCGAACACGAATGTCTAAATTCGTACACAAAACTCACCGCATACGTAAGCAAAAAGCTTAAGCAAAGTGCCAACAATGACAGTTTGCTGAAGCAAAAATGGTCTCTTGTGTGCACCTAGCTTAGCCAAAGCCTCCAAAGCAGTGAAATCAAGTCAACCATGTTATTTATGAACTCTGCTAATTCATGAAAACAGATAACATGCAAAGAAAAGACAAAGGTAAGGACTAAAAAAGTTGCTTTCATTTTGGGAAATAATGTCATAGTCGTTATCAAAGTGACACCACAATTTTGATCAACACTCAATTGAAGATCATCTCTAACGAGGATACAAGTTTTATTAAAATCTTACAACAAGGAACATATTTGATGGAATATAATAATGTGTTCATTGATCCTTCATCCTTAAATTGAAATGATAAATAAACTGACAGAGTAACTTGATCAAATAAGAGGTTACAATAACGTACATCATGGCGGCTCGAAAAATGACAGCTCATTTAATACAGAATAGAAAATGACGCCAAGTGATCCTACGGCATTGCAAGCCGATTTAAACTTAATCAGTGAGAGGGAACAGGACATTATTAGTACAATGAACGGCAGGCATTATCTACGGGAGAAGCGGGGAATGCAAGGTTGCGAGACCAACAATTGAAGAGATAATCCATAACACTGAAAGAAAGGCAGACGAAAATTGGTAGCAATTGTTGAAAGGGCTTGGTCATAAAAGACTGCTTTCGAACTAAATCCCAGGACTCCAAATTCTCTCGTGCTGCCTACGCCCCAGAAATGGACAGAGCTACTATAGCTTATGACAGCGACACCATCTTATGAAAATTTCTGATATTACAGCAAGAAACCAAGCCATAAACAATACCAAATAAACGTCAAAACATTACCACCCTTTTACAGAAGGATAACGTCGATTCGCGAAGTTTCTACCTAAAAGGGTTTGGTTATGCGACAGAAAGATAAATTTTTCATAAATGGCTACATTAGTAAGTTACAATGACTAAAATACGACTTGATAAACACTACACTCGATCACTTTTTTACAAGCTAAATGTTCCCTTCTACCAGGTCTGAAATTAGCGAAAATAGTTTTTCTTTTCAAGTTTCAATACGTCAGAGTCATGTTAGTATAAATTTGAGACAGCACATCTTCGTTTTGACATTGATAATTGTTCCTATGTCAAAGTCGAATAATGATCACCTTATGCGTAATAATTAGGTGACACTAACAAATCAGTCAGAACAGCAATCTGATCATCGGTAAAATGTTGACGATGCACATGCCAATTATCATGGTGAGTTCTTTTGAAGTCCGATAATGCTTTCTTAACTGTTGCCTGCGTGGAAGAAACATAAATACCTTCAATTGAGATGCACTTGTAAGAAATTTAAAAATTAGAATTAAAGATTCCCGAGTTGTTCAATTTAAGAAATGTACACATTTGGCATTGAAATTGTACTATTCTGTGAATTGATCAGTATTCCTGGTTCGGATGGGATAAATCTTGTTGTTTAACGCACAATATTGCGGTTATCAGAATACAAGGACCATGCTGCTAGCTGGCCATGACATGGCAGAAGCGAATGGTATTGATCATTAAAACATGTCTCAACCACAACAAAACTTGGGTTTCCCTGGATATTCAAGTTTAAGACAACACGCAGAGATCAAGGACGCTGTGACTTTAGTAGTTCTTAAATTATCATTATCATACTTCATTTGTAATCCCGAATCTATTACTCGCATTGTTATACAAAAAGAGATAAAAAACATAAAATTAGAGAGACAGCTGGAAAAAAACCTCAGGTTTCGCATTCAACAAGCAAGTCATCTAAAATACATCATGTCGCTATCAATAAGCTTTCTTCGGAGACGTTGGTGCATCCACTTTAGGGAAACGAGGAGTGCTTACTCTCCCACCCTGCGAAGAAGACGGGCTATCGCCCCCCTCCCAATCAAACTTGTTAATAGTATTCCAAGGGACCTGGTGACAAAAATGTCTCCGCAAGCGTTACCAGTCGCCACCAAGAGCAAAAGATTACACGTTTCCTTGTCATAGTTATCAACGACTACCCTTTGTTTTATCTCATGATTTAGCAGATAAAAGATATCTAGCATACCTGGATGGGGGCTGGATCATGTAAATGGCCTCCAAGGTCTAACAACATTCCAGGAAGCCACGATGGAACGGCATATGGAAAGGCCTGGACACAGGCAGCTAGGCCAAGCACCCCAGCATGCCGTTTTTGGAAATCTTCAATGTCTGTTGAAGAAAAACGGAAACAAACATGAAACTAAATTTAAGAGTACCATCTTAACGGGCTCATGAATTTAACGGATTTGACAGCAACACATAAACAGACGAAAGGGCTAAAAAATGGATAAACGCCAGCGTCTAACTAAGCACAAGACAGAATATGGTTCAAATTATCGAAATTAACTTTTAGGGTTGAAATTATTTACATCTTTCTGTATATTCCTGTACACATCGCATTATAGGCATCGGTCATTCAAAGTGCATGATAATTTGCTTTAAACATAGCCAACTCATGTCCGAACCGGGTGTGTGTACTCTGAACGACAGTTAAAAGCGAAAGAAAATGGTATCCAAAAGATAGACATCCTAAACGCGAGGTTAAACATTGCCCATGTGAAATAGGGCAACCTATCGCTGTATATGTCAAAAAAAGAAGAATCTAGAAGTGTGTGTTTGGCTGCTTGCGTGGCGACGGCTTATTCCACGTATTAAACCTCTGAGCGGATAGCACAAACCTTGTATGCTCTCAATGGAAACGATGTAGATCATGAATCGGTCTATTTCGCAGAAGTTTAATGGCGCCACAAAACCGTATCAATTTATGATTTTCTGGCTGTCGTTAATAGCAAAGACGCAAGTGTTGCCTTGAAATGTGTACATTAAAATGTATCAATGTAGTTATCTCTAAATCTCAAATCAAAACATCAATACGCGAATTTCAAGTCATTAAGATACATATATTTATACTTATATTTATACACTACAGCTTACCACTCAAGTCATCCGTAGCTTTAAACATATTTAATTACTTAAAAGCCAGGACACGACAAGTATTGAAAAACCATCGTCTTCTATAACAACGTGTGTGACCTTACATTTCTTTTGATCATCAACATCTGAAGGAGTTCCTCTTTTCATTTTTCTTAGTTTAGTCTTAGCCATCGATGAAAATTTCATCTAAAATAAGGAGAAATTTCATGATTAAAAAGAGTGGCATCAGCTAACTGCAAGGAAAATCTACATATGAAATATAACAAATTATGAATATCTGTTGAAATTCTTATTACCTGTAAATCGGCGTCCACAATCACGTACCCGTAATGAATTAAACCACTCATTGTCTTTCCCGCTAACTCTCGGACCTTGAAAAAAATCAAACAGCAAACTGAAAAAATATTTTAAAAAATCACAGAACTGAGATTGATAAAATATGAGTAGAAAATGACATTAATATTATTGTATGGGAAAGAGACTAAAATAAAGTGCTAAAAAGAGTAATAAGCAGTGATAAACATCTTTACTAATTATTCACCTTACTCAAAATTGTCGAAACTGTATAATTATGAGTGTGCTCTTTTGGAGCGAATTTGAGATTTGCTTCGATTTTTGATGCTATGAAGACATGCTATCAACGCAAAACAAAAACCTCACTGACTTGGTATTTCAAGCAAATTTAAGAAATAGTCTCTCTTTGGTAAGGTTGAATTTTCCAATAGACCACAACACCAAGAAACAAAAAACCAAATCAGTTTCAAAAAGAACACATTAATGTTTTTTCTTCGCTAATCAAGAAAAGTGAATTGGTATGAAGGCAATTCGCTTATTACAGTCGGAGAAAGAGACGTAACTTTGCTACTGCAATGAAATGAATGGTACAACGTTGAATTAGGCATATAGGCTCCAAACACGGTCTATATCAATATTCTTCCTTCAAAAATGTTTTCGACAAAGCACACTGATCATTCTGCATTTTGCAATTTGCTAGTCAATACAAATAATTTTTCAGCTTGTAGATCAGGCGTGGAGACCTCTTCTAACTTTGCGAATACAACCAACCATCAGCACTGCTTACATATTAGTCATATCATAGCCATAAATCTATTCTGTGTCCAGCTGCATTACAAACAAAACCCAGGACATTCTAATCTGGAAATCATAAGAATTTTCTGGCAACAAGTTTAAACTATATTCTAAATTTCGGCGTTAGTTGCGACCCGTTTGGTGAAACGATAAGTAAAAGACATTGCAGGAACATTTGTAAAGTTTATCCATCTATTTTGAAAAATGATTCTTTGGGGTATACAATAAGATTCATAGGATACAAGACAATTTTTGATGCTGATCAATCATGATATAACATTCTTTTATTTACAAAAATGATAATTCTAAATCTTGAGTAATTAAAAAATATTGACCCTCCAATCTTTCTGGAAGGCTAAATCACGATTACAAAGCATATGCAATCTACCATGTCGTAATTACATCGGATGACATCATTACAAAAATCAACATCACACAAGTAGTCTAGGGTCATGTTTCTCCTTGAGGATCACGGGGAGTCAAATAAAGAAAAATTAACGTGAGGATAAGAATATGGAATTATCGTGAGATTGGCGACAATGGGACAAAATTCATCTGTGTCTATTGCCTGTTGTTCCTCGTCGGTAATAGAGTACCTAAAAGAGCGTGGATTCAAAAAGCATTCAGCTATGAACCCTGGTACGAGTCTACCACCAGCCAGGCTACATTAAGTGCGAGGAGAGTTACGAAACTCTTATTAATTACACAGCGAGTAATCACCGAATGTGGACACACCGAAAACAAATATCAGGGTTGCATCCCTACAATGTTCCTAAGAACTGTCTTGATTTAATTACATTAAACGGAACGAGTAATAATTATTGGAAAGAGACGTCAATAAGAAGTGAAATCGTGAAAAACAATACCTCGAGTTGATCATCCTCTAGAAGTGTTAAAACTAAGCTTTTGATTTCTCCAGTGATTTCAGGGATATTCACAGTGAACAAGTTGTGAAATACCATTTTCTAAAAATAAAGAAATATAGAACGAAATATGATACGTTAACTTAAAGTATGACGTCACATGATATCTACATTTCCATGTGAAAACGAAGCATTTTAACTTCTTATTTAAGACGAAATGCGAGGCCTTTTTAAAGTTAAACTCACGATTGTCTATCAGTTCTCCTATTATGCCTATATTATCAACGCAATGAGGAAGATCACCTATTTATTCTGTACCATTTGCAACATCCTGCTGGTTTATATATCTCATCTTACTCCATGACTTAAAATATTACAACATCTCAACAAAACTGCTAAGACAGGCTGCATCGAGGAAAACCCCGAATATCATGCATGAGCCATCTACGGTATGCGGCCACTTTCAGAGGGAAAAACGTCCGTAGAAGTGTAATTTGGAAAATTGCAATAAAGAAAAGCGCCAAAGCCGAACAAAGATTAGCAGTCTTCGCAGAGGCGTACTTCACAATTTCCAGATTGAAAACAAATCAGGTTTTTAACTTATAACAACTTCAATGACATAAGATTTGCAAGTTAAAAGCCATAAAAGTGATGATAAAACGCTAAAAAGACCAAAATTGTAGAACGTGAAACAGTGAAATAGCAAAACGTCATCAGTATAAGGCATCAGTATACCAAACTAAGCACCCGCCTGCATCTAGTACTCTAAGTTTTAATAAATCCTGACAGAGTAAAAAATCTGTTACCTGTAAATAACGAAGACAGGAACATCTTGCATTCCAGGAATGAAATTGCGAAACCTGACCGCGAAATAGAGAAGAAAATGTCATATGAGTAAAATAAATGTCATATATTAACATGCCTGTTGTTTTGGAAATTTTTCGCAACCACCTACTATCTGACTTGTTTCAGTTAAGGCACTCTGTTAACAATAGGATAAATGATGAAATGTATTGCACTGCATTGCCATTTACACTACCAAACAATGAAACATCAAGTTCAAGAGCTAATGTGTCAGTTTATTACTATAAATTATTATATTAGTATTAAACCAACTGGTAAATTCTCAATCATTTTACTACTTTCGACAAAGATGCATTTAACTATCATACCTGTTGCAAGGCCGAGATGGCTGCTGGGATAGTGTCGTCAGCTAATTTCATTTCTGCCAATTTGAGTAAAACCTGTTGAAGGAACACAAAACGGAATCTGAAGAGACTTTCAATGTTCAAACTGTCAACCATATTTAGTTGCTGAGCGATAACTGACGACTCGTGAAAATTACAGTGCATGTCAGCTTTTTTTCTCAGTCGGGTATTATCTGCTAGTCTAAGCAATATGAGAATGTATAACGTCAGTAAACTTTACGGGTCATTTTCTTTAAAATTTGCGAGAAAAATTCCTATTATATAGGAACTATATAAGACGATATGGTATCACATATCCGGTAGAAATGCCACAATCCGAACAACCCCAAGAGAATATAAAACCAGTCCAACAGACGATGGGCTGTACTAATGGTGATGATATAGTCTCCCATCGCGATGCATGTTAATGAATATTTCCCATCACTCAAAATTATCACCATTCTTGCTATTCAGTAACACGTTGACCAAACATGCATTCTGGTTAAATAATTAAAATAAATCTTAACCATTCCTGAGTTTTTGTTTTGCTGTTGAAATTTCTCAAGCTGTCACGTGTTTATTATCAAAGTTATATCCTTGTCAATTTGAATTGCACCTTGTCAATTTAGATTACACGTTTTTCCAAGGCCACGCAATTTAACTCAAGACTGGGTTTCGGGTAAATTGTCAGCAGTGGATTTGCTCTTTGACTTTCCTCTAGTTTCAATAACTCATTCTGTAGTGCTAATTATATTATGAGACATTCAATTTCAATATTCATTTCATTCTACTTTACACTGCTCTGCTTTGTGTTACTCCATTTTATTTGTTTTTGATGAATTTTGAAAATTCCACACGAGTGGCGCAAGTCAGTTACATTACGGTTTTTCAGTCAAAATTGCAATCCGAAATCTAATGAAAAATTTCAAAGTGCAGCCTTAAGAGATGTGAAAAAAATAGATCTTTAGTGGAATCGACAAGAAGAGGGCACCATTTGATATCAGTGTTTTGTTTATAGAAAATCAAGGTATACATCAGCCTTATTGAAACTACTGAAATAGCTCTCCCATAAGGATAATAACGTCAGAGTAAAATTTTATTTAGTGCACGGAATCTGGGATTGTTTGCTTTGGAAGTGTTCATTTTAAGGAGAATGCCTCGAGAGTTGAAAGCGCTCACTCCCTTCGAGAAGTTACTCAATGAAATACCCTACGAGGCTAAGGTGATATTGTAAGTCCTCTGTTTTAACTAGCTATTTTGACGGAAAGATTCATGGCTGTACACCTGTGTACTGAAGGGCATTAGCTGCACACAACAACAAAACAAATGAATGGTATCCTTAGACAGACCACAATGGTATACTCTAGGACAAAAACCAACGAAAAGAATAAATCTCAACGACATTCTCAACTAAGAATTAACGATGTTGGGTTTTATTTACATATTTGCACGATGCTTGCAGTTCCTTATCATCCTCTCTTCCTTCCAACGGCATCAGCTGCAAAGATCCAAAAAGGGCAATTTGAAGTACATGAGTAATAGAGCTGAAAATTTTCGATCACAATGATATATGCATAACTTAATTCTAAACAAATGTGGACATACGACAAATACAACTCAGACATAGGAGAGGATGAGTAAGGGATGAGTAAGGGATGAGTAATATTTTCTGACATCTGTTTGTTTGAGCTATCTTGCTATTCGGCGATGTCTGACTTTATAAATGGAATTAGCAGAAAATTATGCCTTATCTTATTATTTTGATCCGCTAATTATTAGGAGCTCATAACATTTATGTATCACGTAACGTCTTCCTGCAAATCTCAACGTGAGCAACGTGTGTCACCAATCCACAAATAAAATATATCGACAAATTTCTATCGCATCTTCAATTCTATCATCAACAAAGTGTCATACAAAGATCACATTTAAATGTAGCAATCAGATGCTCCGGACGACCTTATTACTAATCTCGCAATTTCTAAATATATTTAATACGCATAACTCTTTACGGAAAGTAATTATCTAGATGAGGACGATGCAACACAATGTGTCTGTTTAATCGTTTGTTTGAGCCCTACAAAAAAGTGTTAAGCATGACACAATTTATTCCTCATAACATAAATCTTCAAAAGACAAAAGAAACGCAAAATATACCACAGGCAGCAATCGCATAATGTCCTTTAACAAAGGCTGAATGCTGTTTGCAAAAAGAGCCATAAAAGACAAAACTAAAAGAAAAAGAGAGAAAAAAAGAAAAAAGTAGCCTATTACATGCAACATCAAATAACACAAAAAGGATATGAAACAAAGAGTATGTCAAAAGAAACAAAAACAGACTAACATGTATATACAGTGCTGCTCCCAAACTGGTTTTCTACTTTCCTTTATCATTCACCGGTCAACATAGTTTTCGTATCCGTCATCAACTAACTAGACTTTTAGACAATAGCTTTCAAAAGTTACTGTTCGTTTTGTTTTACAACCAGTTTGTCGTGTGAAGACTATTTTCCCCTTTAAGGACACAATCCCAAAATATATGTGATCACATGTGGCCTATCAATTTACGCGTAAGAGCTGCAACGCTTCTTATAAAGGCCAAACTAAGCGCCACTTGCACGTGTGAGCCTCAGAACATTTAGGAATTTCTGTTTTTCCAGGAAAGAAGCTGTCTAACCCCTCTTTCTCCAGTATATTGGAGCATTTAAGGAGCATTTAAGTTCTTCAGATCATCACGGTTCTATCACGATTTTACTGTTTTATCTTCATCTCCTTTTGTTTATGATTTAATTGTTTATGTAAGTCTCTCGGTGGCCAAACACAAATCGTGACTTACTAATAATCAAATCACCACCCCTTTGTTTCCTAATTAATACTCCACATCATTTGTATATCCCCCTTTTGGAACCCCTACTTATACCGCCCTGTTAATGGATTGCTAATTACTACAATCTGTAGCCTTTTATGATACTATGCATTGTTTTTCTAAACTATTTATAATGTTACATTTACATACCATGTAAATTTCTCTGAAGATGTCAAAAGTCTTTGACGAAACGTACGAAAATAAACCATAGTTAAACAAAACGCCACGGCTCTTGCTTTAAGAATTATTAGCCTCGTAATCATTTTTATTAGCAGACAAATCATACGCCAAACGAACTCTACATAATGACGTCTGAATTAAACTATCCTTAAATTGAAGCCTCAGATAAGCATGTGATTATACCACAAATGATAATGTCATTACTTTTTCTACTAACAAATTATAATTCATCCTTACATTTTGCTACAAGCTCTGGTGATAAAGGATAGAAACAGTTATCCACTACATAACCCATGAGCTGATAGATATCTTACTTGTCTTGGCAAGATGAATGCCATGTTGTTCTTCTTCGTCTTTCTCAGAGTCATTTTGAAGTTCCATTTCCACATCTTTTGACAAAACAACTTCCACTGAGTCAGAGTTTAAGTTGACTGATGCAAAGTTCTCTTGTATTTTTTCCTCCATTTCAATCGACTGCTGTCTCACAAGTGAAAGTTCAGAGATTACTTTATTCACTAATTCTCTGACCTTTGGTGAGGGATTGGGATAGGTGATAGGCACATCAAATAAGAAAACAAAATGAAGCAACCTAGAAAAGCCAAAAAGCAATGTACAAGTATCATCACAATCAATGATTACAAGATGCGAATGGGACAAGACAAAGAAAAAGCAATGCACAAGTATCATCACATTCAATAATCACAAGATGAGAAT
>JANTCA010080616.1:0-14592 GCA_024741275.1 Chironex yamaguchii
CTTAATAAATGGAGTTATACTGATTTACTTTGTTCATCACTCATTAAGCACTGTCGCACTCTGGTTAACATTGATATTTACAACAATATATAATATATTCTTCGTGACATATACCAGAAGAGGTCGCACCTTTTCCGCTGGTTCTGCGCACCTGTCATTTTTGTGTAAATACTTTTCCAACAATCATCAGGTCAGAAACGAACCTATGCTGACATATTTTAGCATATTTACACGAAGTGGAATTATAGCCAACCTTGAAGAGCATATATTTGACCTCAGAGATATATTGGAGAACCCAAGTTGTAATCTGCCGCATCTCGGGTCACAACTACCAAAGCTGAAGAGATAAAAACATTTGATTTCTTTCAAAATGACACTTACCTACCAATGAGTAACAGTCGTTCTTTGAACAGACATTGGTAATACAAAATATGGCCCTGTGAGGTGATTTGCCTCGACGTGTTGTGTTAAGTTATGTCGCACTGACTATTTTAACAAAGATAATTCACTTTATTGACTCACAATAAAATGGTGAACCTGCAGAATACAATAACGATCTTATGTATCAAAGATTCGTTATTTAATTCCCTACCTCGAAAGGCTACTAATTTATAACTTTAGCCAGCTGTTTATTATTACCTGCACGTGGCAATTGCTTGCTTTTAAACAAAGCTGTAAATAACTACTGTTACGTGTTACCATCCACTTCGCGCCATGTGGCACATAACGCCTCTACGCCTGCATCCATTCCTATCGCTCGCCGCCGTCCTCTCTCCGTTCCATGTACCCTATCCTTCTCGTGTCCTTTCCGCATCCACCGTCCTACACCATGTGGGTTTTGGTCTCCCTTTCTTCCTCTTGCCTTTGGTTCTAATAAATAGTAGCTTACTTTTTAACGTGAGGGTTGTGTTTTGACAGAGAGCTAGCCTTTGGCACTTTGCTGAAGATTTTCGTTGTGAGGCAGGCCCCCGTAAGACTCTTGAGGCGTTTAACATTTTATTATCTTATTAGATAATGGTACGGATACAGGAGTCAGATCTTGGGATAAAGCATCGATACACTTTCGCCTTTTTGTGAAAAGCATATAAAACTTCATCTATTAGGTGTTTGGGGATTTCCTTCGTTCCTACGGAACATCTTGAGGTCGACTTCTCCTGTTTGCTTAAGTGTGATCTACACGCATTACAATTAATATAATGTGCTATTTGATTACCATTGTGCATTTTGTGCTCTTATTTAACATCGTCATATTTTGAATAAACCAGAAATGTAGACAAAATATGTCCAGTTTGGTGCTTTTTTCATAGCTAAGTCTTAATTTTCAGGTTTTTTCTAGTCATTCCCAGTCCAATTCCAGAAATAAGCCAAATTTGAACTGAACTTGCAAGAAACACGATAAACAAAGGGACATCCTCTTCCATTACAGTACATGATACCGTATGCATAAGTACGGAAGTGTCTTTATGACCTCCGCCAGGAGGTTATGTTTCTTCCAGCGTTAGTTTGTCTGTTTGTCTGTCTTTCTGTTTCTTGGCAAGATAAGTCAAAACCTTATAGATGGTTTTTAGCGAAATTTTCAGGGTATGTTGGTAGCTTGACCTGTTCCAGCTGATTAGTTTTGGGGGATGATCAGAATCAAACCCTGGATCTTGATCTTTTTCAGTAATGGAATCTTCATAGTGCTAGTCAGGAAGTCTGTATGCGGATAACCCATGGGGTATACCCCTGTTGTTTGAGTAATACGATTGGCTTGCGCTCTCAGAGTGCTTCTTGTTAGTAACGTTTTTTAGGCGAGAAGCGTAGATCGCGCTCACTCCATCCATGGGGATCCCGAAATGGGGATAAAAACCTAGACATTGTCTTGCAAACAAACGACCCTGTAAACTGGGTCATCCATGATCTATAAACAATGAAATATCTTTTATAAAAATACACTTTGTATTGAATATGGTTTGAATGCTTATTAGCAAAGCTCGTTTTAATCCTAATCCGCCCTGATACTATTGCTGGTCTTCCTTCGCTTATTCTTTTGGGTACAAAATATTTATAAAGCAAGACTTGTAGCCTGGGCAGATCTTTATTAAACATTACTCACAATCGAAATGAAATGAAATATAGAGCACTGATCAATGATCCAGAGTAGTTTCTGTATCCCTTTGTTCATACTTGAAACACACAACCCATATAGTTTGCACACCCAAGATTAGCGTGTTGATGCAGCACCTCTTTTACTTTACGAAATTTCTAAAGGGAACTATCTAATGTTACGCTATATGCCTTATAGGTGGCCTTCTAAGGCAAGTGCGATATCTTTTCTCCTTATTCTGCGTGATTCATGTCCTAAATTTGGAGTACTAATTTTCATGTAACATAAATACACCAAGCGACCGCACGGAAATTGCAAAAAACGAAACGTGAGGATTACATGTAGTGTTTATTGGGAGTTAGACGACATACAATGAACAGGACTGAAACAAACACCTAATTGCATAACTATTATAAGTAAAGTACACAATTATGTTTTTTAAACAACCCAAGTAATAATTTTATCTGCAGGGGCAATGAATACAATACTATTAACAGTTGATACTTTACTAGTAATAGTTGATACATTACTAGTAATAGTTGATAGATAACTAGTAATAGTTAATACTTTACTGTAGTAATAGTTGATACATTACTAATAATAGTCGATACTTTACTAGTAATAGTCGATACATTACTAATAATAGTCGATACTTTACTAGTAATAGTTGATACATTACTAATAATAGTCGATACTTTACTAGTAATAGTTGATACAAGGTTACGACTAAGTGCTCCTCACTATACAAATTCAGGACTGAAAACACATTCTGCTCTCGCGTCTGTTTTATTGTGATTACATTTGTAACCTTTGGTCCAAGCAATTCTATGCCAAGTTCTACTGTACACATTTAACTATCAATAGGGTTCAATTTGTGACTCAAAATTCAAATAGTGGCAATATTCCCCTTCAGTTTTGACGAGGTTTGAAAAAACCTCGTCAAAACTGTAATACGACAAAAAATTGCAGGGTTTGAAATTCGAGATCCCAATCTTAGCAGTCTGGTATGCTCCCAAACGGCTACACAGCCCCACTTCGGTGTTGGTCAATGAAAAATGATTCGGAAGGCATTTGTCAGTTTCCTCATCTTTACAACATATGATGAATAATAGGGAAATCCAGAATATTTGTCTATAAAGCTTGATCGTTTATTTCTTGTATTCGGCATTTTCAATTGTTGTCGCAACGTTTAGTAAAAGATAGAACCAATTATTGAAATGCAATTATACGTTACGAAATTTCAAGTACTATCAGATACGCTACAAGCCGAAGTTTTAATAAAAATTACTTCATTATCAAGATAATTTTCCCTTCTGTCGCTGATTCAGCAAAAAGAAAAACTAACAAACTCTTGTAAAGAATTAGCTAATCCGTATTTTCTTCTCAAATCCCGAGTTACTTTAAAACAAAGTTCTTTCCCACACCATTTTTGGTGTATAGGGTGGGGCCCATCTCCGTTTCCCTAGCCTTTGGGTCACACAGCTGTGCAAGCAAAGTACATGCTACAATAGGGGTTGGCTTACTGGTAGCACGGTGTGTTTAACTTTCATAATCTATCCCGTTAGTGCTGAGTGCTAATCAGGGAAGCATTATGTCTTTGGTATGACCCAGTCGTGGATTCGAACCCACAACCTCCCGCATGCAAAGCGAGCACTCGACAACTATGCCATTGGTGCGGTTAAAACAAGAACCACTTACGTATATACTTTCTAAAGGTTTGCTAACCCAATTACGGACCATGTTGAATCACTGCAACTAAGCATAAGAAAATAATGGAAGTGGATTTGCTAGGTATTTTTAGCAACACCAAGTTAGCATCTAAGCTACGTGATAAAGTGACATTGGCACCGTGAAATACTTATTCTTATTACACGCTAGAAAAATCTCTACTTATCTACAATCCGGAAAAGCGCCCACCCAGAAACTTTTGTTTTGAAATAAGCGTCCAGGGTGTTTAATCGGTAATTTACGGTATACACGCAAAAAGAAAACTCAAACGCTCAAAATATGGAAAAGGTTCAAACTGTCAAATTGACAAACAACCAAACTATCGAATTTTCACGCTGTCAAAAATGCTAGCACCTAGTGATCAGTTCAGCATGCCAAAAGCCCTCTATGGACCCTGGGCGCTTGGCTTTCACCATGTCATCTTGCCATTCTCTGGTGATATCTATCCATTGAGTTTGTCTTCTGCCTCTCATTGTTTATCTGCAGACCTCTCCTTCAATAGTCATTGTTACCAAGTTGTCGCTACGTGATACGTTACAAAATTTGTAATTTTCCTGCCCTTTTTAAGGTGGAATCCAATCGTCCGAGTATTAGATGGAGAGTATGACTAACTTTTAAGAGGCCGTAAGTTCGGGGATGGATCATTTTCTTGTACAGAGGGAAGATAAATTAACAAATTTGGTACTATACTTCTTATATAAGAGGCCCATGACAAACAAAGTATTGTTGTGGATCGTTTATATAAATGTACTATATTGGTCTGGTTTATAAGATGCCGCTCTCAATAAAGTGAAGTTACTTTGAACGTAGAAACTAACCAAGATACGTTTAGTTTCATATGAAGATATTCATGAGCCGTGAATTTATATTTTCTCCATTGTCTCTTTTTTTGTCATCCTTTCTTTTCTACTTTTATAGAGTGCTTTCTTGTTCCATAAGGAAGACCTCGGAGAATGGCAGAGTCATAATTCTTAATGCAGTACTTTATTTGGTAATCAAAATGCATCACAGACTTGAAACTTCACCTTTTTCATCCGCATTAGTTTTGCCTGACACTTTATAAATTACAAGAGCCGATATGAGCCGATTAGATTAAAGAGATACACCCCTAGACCACTAGAGGAAACCATCACATATTCCATCCGAAATATTTACAACTTCCTTTAATTGTGAGAACACTAAAAGTCGAGTTTAGTTAATACAACTGAAATAAAATTTGCTTTTGTCGTCGTAAAACACGCGTCTTCTGAGAAATTATATAATTTTAGACCATTAACGTTTGATACTTTCTTGTGCCCTTCAAGAAACCTGTTTTTTGCGACTTTGCAGTTAAAATTGAAAACCAAGGGTCAAGTATGAAATTTATATATCTAAATTTGAAATTTAGCTTTATCGAACCGAGTTAGTTCACTTGTTTACAGAAAGGTGAAATTTAGGCACAAAATTTGAAATCAGTATTAAGGTAACCAAATCATTTGACTAGAGAACTAAAGGGTGATGGTTTATGTTCAGCTATCCAAGCAAATTCTCATCATTTTCCTGAAAGTACTCACGTCTGGTCGTTCTCTGTTAAAACCGGATTCCATTATTTTTCATTGTAAAGTTCGTCAGATGGAGTCGTAACATGACACCAGAAAAAATACGTTTCTTCAGTAAAACTGTCTTCTATAAAGCTTTTCGTCTGCTACTGATCACATAGATTTGTGGTTCCACTCCAGTTGTTCCACTAGTTTGATTTGGTAGTTATCTTATCATCTTATCTTTTTTTCTTGTTCTTTCTTTCCTTTGTGTCCTCTCTCTTTGTCCTTTCTCGCCCGATACTTGGTTGGTTGCTTTCTTATTGGTCAATATTCGATCCTACCTTATACTACAAGTTCTGCTATGTTTTCTGTTGCAGTATTCTGACGAGTCTATGTGATCATTGACAGACGAAAACTGTTAAAAATAACTTTGTACCATAACATTGTCCTTGACCATGTGTAAGTGAAATAATTGAAAGTATAAATTTAGAAGTGAAGAATGCAAAATAAAAGCATGGATGCGAACGAGTAAAATTCCATTCCATTATTTGCACCCTCGTTTCTTAGTGTCTTACTAACAAATGTTTCTCATGTAGTTAAAATAGGTACTAATAAAACCAAGTGTAATTCTAATGTAGAGCGCATAGAGTTTTCATAGTGATATACTTGGAAGCATTCATTGTAGAATCCATTTTTGTTAGGAAATTCGATAAATGCAAAAGTGAAACATCGCTCTTGTCTAGCATAGCCCGCATAAAGTACGGCAGAAGACCAAAACCGAATCATTCATTCCGAATATGAAATACTACGCCTACTTTATTTAATTATTTAATTAAACTAAATATCGTTCATCTTTGCATTTAATACAATTACGATTTTTGGCGCCTAAGGAATTCAACATCTAATAAAATAAAATATCGGGAAATAAAGATTAATACTCCACTATCTTTGATTTAACTCACTCGAGCCTAATCGTAAATGCAAGAATTTCTCATTAATGTTCGACGTAAATACTAGAAGTAACTTGTTCGTCATCGTTGCTTGTGTAAATGGCTCAAGTTAACAAACAGAGCCATGTTATCATCATTGGCTAAGATCTTAGACTCCGCAAAGTTGAGCCAATTCAGAATTGACATCTGCATATTAAATATACTGCAAGAACTAAACTCTGAGTAAGGAGAAAATAAGTTAGGTTTTGGTCAGTCAGCCATAAATATGTATCAAAACATGCTCGTTTGATTCACAGAAATTAAAATTCACATTCTTTAAAATGTGCTGTGAGCGCAGTTATATCTATATTTGCATCGCAAAGCATCTGAAAATGAGCCACCGTGGGATAGTAGATGAAATGACGATCTTGCAAGCCAGTGGACCTGGGCTCGAATCTGCGTCACCACAGACATAATACCATTGGCGAGAGGAGGTAACTAGACCCCAGTTTCGTAAAGAGCTCACTTCCCAGTAAAATTTCTCAATCCTTACATTTGAATCAGCTACACTCTGTAACGAGTATGCCACAAAAAAACTCATGCTGAAATAATTTGATTCTTGGAACTTTCACAATATACTTGTCGCTCCTTTTCAAAGATTTACGTCAGAGAAAGTTTTCAGAGTGACTCTAAGCAAAACAGAACGCATTGTCTACCATACTTTGGTATTTTTATTGAAGAATGTCTTCTTTCTAAGTATTCACAAACGAGCTTGATATGGGTGACAAGTCACGTTCTTAAGATCACTTTAATGACACCTTACAGTTCGTGATACACCGTAGTCAATAGGTATGTCAGAGTCAGTCTGGTTAAGGGGAAATCTGGGGCGCCGGAGCCAGGGGGAGCTGCCCCCGTTGCCCTAGTTCTACCGGGGCAGCTTGGGGGCAGCAAAGTGCCGTTTTTTAAAGATTGGTTTCGGAGAAATGTTAATGCCATATAAGGAATTTGATCTAAGTATCTAGATCATGCGGAATCATATTAATGGAAAGATTCCTTTTGCTCTCAGGATCACGATCGTAATCTGTTCAGAGGAGATGTTTAGCACAATAGGCTTATGCTAAACAACGATTCCCGATTTGCTTCAACAGCAAACTTTGACGCCATAAGGTGCTCTTTCAGCGGTTACTGCCCCCACCGCATCATGAAGCGTCCTGCGCCTCTGGGTGCAATAGGAGGTCTTTGGTGTAGGGGGATGTCCTAGCACTTCTATCGGCAAATAAAAAAGACAAATACCAGTACTCAAATAATATATAAATATATATATTTTGAAAGTAGTATTATTGTAATGGTCATATTCTAAAAAGAGCCGCAGGAAATCGAAAATCTTATGTTCAGATTGGAATACCAACAAGAACCACATTTTCCCATCGCATTGCAAAGATTAAGCCTGGATAAGACACGGCACAAATTTAGAACCTTGAAGAACAAAGGAAATATTGTTTCCAGTCCTAATCGAGTGTATCGCAATAATACAAAGCACTCTAGAGTGTTATGATCCAGTTATAAGTTTTGTCCGGGTTTCGAGATTGCGCAATCCGGTACTTCGAGTAAAGGTTTTACGTGAATCCTGGCGTCCTCTTGAAACCTTGGAAAAACACAGTCCAACTGTGCTGGTTTGTTTTTTATGCCACTGTGTCATTTTATAAAGCTTTTCTGCTTCCGAGTAGTAGCCTAGAATTCGTATACTGTACAAACGAACAGAGACATCAGATCATTGTACAATCATACATCATACCTTCCGCACAGTTGATTCAAAACTTATTGGAATTGCGTTAGATGGAACATGAGAAAAGTTGAACAAGGAAAATAGAATGTAAATTAGTATAATAGAGTTCATTTCATTATTTTGATAAAATAATCTCGTTTTGGTTTCTCGAGACGAAACAATGACAAGAAGAAGAAGAACTCTGCAAGACTGGCTAGTTATTGGGCAGGGGTGATTTCTTAAAATTTTACACCGGGAGCTGCAGAGGCAATTATATATGAGAAGGTTTCTTTTTCATCACGCCCATATTTACATGGTTACAAATATGATAAACAATGCAAAGTTCCTTGGGAACTGGGCCACTCAAATCACGAAAAGTTTAACTAGGGGGCTCCGCCTCTGCACCCCTCCCAGAAATCACCACTGTTGGCAGTTTATAGTACTTTAACGCAGTATAGGTTCATTTCTTAAAACTTTGACTTTAAACTATATGCTAATTCGCATTGATATATGTGCACCAAAAGTGTTTTGAGGATGAACATAACTAATTTGTCGCGGATTTATTTTGCAGCGGTGAGTGAGTTTGCATGACCGAAAAACATACTATCCATGCCATTAATATAAAGCCGGAAATTTAAAAATAACTCCAGATGTGCGTGATAGTTGGTCAAAATAGTGTGCAAATAGAAACTAATAAAACTTAGAAAATATTGTCACAGAGGGTTATTGTTCACCGGCATGACCAAGGTAAATAAAGTTGGGGGCAAGAATTTAATGGGGTCTGGGAACTTCTTTCTATTAACATTTTCGGTATCATAACCTTTGTTTTGCTTCGGAATGCGTCTCCCAATATCGTGCTTACCACTCGAGAAAATGTGATCATTCCAAGACCGTTATTTCATAAAACCGATCGTCGAAGGGATCGTGTGATCGTCTGCCAAAAGTGAGGGGGAAATGGTCCCCAGATACCTCCCCATGCCCACACCTCTGGCATTGTCACGAACTGTTGTGTTCACTCCATTTGCGTCGACGGAACGGCCGTCTCGGCCGCATTGTGGTTGGTTACTGAACAGTTTTAAGCAATATATTGATTAGCAATGACCTGACAAACTGTTGAGAACGCCTCGAGTCTACGTACAGTTTGTCAGGTGACTTCTTCTCACGTGAACATTTCAGCCTGTGTTTGAATACGAATGAGTGTCGGCGATAAAGATCAAGAAAGAAAAAAATGCCACAAGGATGTAAATTATGTTTATATGACTGTTATTAAATTTTCAGCGTAAGTGTTCATGTGGAAAGCTGAAAAACAAAACAATGTAGATTGAAAAATGGCGCAAGGAGGAAACAATATCAGAAAGTGGAAACAACAAGAAATTACTTTACCTTACCGGCGTGTCACATTCGCTTTTACTTGGCCATCTGTCTCTATCTTGAATCAATTGCAAAAGCTGTAGTGGTCTTAAATGTCCAGATGTTGCTCTTGTCACACTATCCATAAATTATTCTCTCTGTCTTCCTCTTGCTCTACTTCACCCTTTTACCATTCAACTCAACACCATCATTTTTCTTTTCCTCGCCAGATGTGCCAGAAATCTCCATTACACATCCCAGTCTTCTTATTGTTATCATATATTTCCTCTTCGCTTTTTTCCTTGATTTTCCCTTCTTTAAACAAGCAGTAAAACTTGCACTACGTATCTTTGTCGTCTAAGCTAAACCAGAGTTAAATGTCTACATAAAAAACACTGCAAGGCGATTTCCATCGGACTAGAAAAAGGCGAAGACGTTGTGTGGAAATGCTTGAGTTTACCAGATGAAATTGATCTATACCATAATTTTCTCGATTCTCAAACATCCTTTCTTAAACGCTTGCAAGCTAGCCGACAATGATTGTGTTAAATGCAAACCACTTGAATACACAACGGTTACTCCTGCCGCTAACATACCTGCCCCTCCAATCTCATGAAAAATAGAGTTGGTCATATTCCAGTTGTAATTTCTGAACTGATAAACTATTTTCTCGATACTACAAATACGAACACCATGATTGCTGTAGCTACTGAAAAACGAAGACGAGAAAATTGATTAAGTTGTTCCAGTAAAGTATATTGCATGCACAGTAAACCAAACGCATGCGCAGATACTGGTGACAAAACTGCTAGGAAACAAAATTGTTTCAAACTTACCATAAATAACGAAGGCACTTAAATAGACTGTGTATTATAATCACTAATTCCTTTATGAGCATTTAAATTATCATTGCTAAATGCATGACGTTTTTGTGGCAACTTGATAAAACGCCAATGGGAACCTGAGATGGCTAAAATCAACATTTTAGCAGCAGGGGCTTATTTGAGAGGGGGGCTTATTAACAATTTGCAGTTCTAGGGTGGGGGATTATTCGGAGGAGAGGCTTATTCGAGGGGGAGCAATTTGTGGATTTGCGGTACATGGTAATGACTGGAAAGACTTGGGCAGAGTAACCGGTACTTTTTAGCCGGAGCAAAATATAGAATTTACACATATTTGTTACTGGAGGTGCTATACGAGAATACATGCACTTTTAAGAGGTTCATCTGCTCCCTATCGCTATGCTATCTTATAGGTATTCGTTAAAACCAAAAAAGGTCACAATTTGACTCACTATACATCAACTGGATTCCTTTTTGAGTGGAACCTTTAAAGCATACCTTCAAGATATCAAGGATACAACAAGACGTGCGATTTTCTAGAATTGAAATGCCATAGGCCTTGAAATTGATTTAGATATGACCTTGCCTAGTGGTATAAATGTTGGTATGTGGCTGTTTTAACCAAGAAAAGCTGCCTCTCCCGCCTTGACTTTCCGTCTTCGATGAATTGCACGTTTCTGATTATGCTAACATATGCAAAGGTGGCAATGATTATGCAAAAATTGGTCTGGTGATTTCCAGTTCTTTTCGTAATTGTTTCACCAGACCCTTTTTCATGGCTAGTCATGTACAAAGTTGGGAAGACCAAGTTGTCAGTCTAATACATACCAAGTGGTTATTACGCAAAATTTCCTTCTTTCAGATACTTGGCAAGACCACAAACCGAAGAGGACTCTGTCGTTGCATTTTCTAATGTGTGTCTTGAAAGACTTTGGGAGGTTTTAACCACAGGCTAGATATGGTGCCTAAAGAGAGTACAAGAGTTGCTTCATAGTGTTGATGATACGCCAAAGCCGTTCTTTTTTCACTAAAATTGTCTATGGGCTTACTTCAGATGTCCTGATCAAGGTTTTCCTCAAGTATTGACGGTACAAGGTAAAGTTTTTATCATTCCTGTGAAGTTATTTTTCATGTGACGCAAGTTCCGTGTCAGTAAACATCCATAAATGCTTTGCCTGAAAACTTGTTTTCGCCTGCCTCACAGGTACAACCCAAGTTGGTTCATTTCCCCTCATTGCAGTGAATTGTGGAGTCCTTGCTGAAGTTTATCATGCCTTATTTTGATATGTGAGTTGTGATCGCATTGAGCTTAAGTTAACTCCAAAAGCGAAATGAAGCTTGTAATCGCTAGCATAACGTTGTGTATAGCGACACCCAAGTTGAGCTTCTTCCCAGTTGCACAGTTAATGTCAGGCATAATTAGTGACTTTTATTATAAATCTTATTCACACTGCATGCTTTGTGTTCACAGCATAGATACATTAGTGCTTATTGCCTTACTATCTTTTACATATGCGACGTTTCCTGTTCCTCTCCGTGGTTTCGAGTGATAACTTTCAATGCAAGAAACTGCATTCATGTTCCAACCTTACATACATCCCATGTTTAGCTCGTATGACAAGCCAATTATCTGAAAAGCGATAACTTCTACTTCTACTGAAGAGTTCAATTATTTCATTTACACTTACGAGTTGACCCTAGCAA
This sequence comes from Chironex yamaguchii, assembly GCA_024741275.1. Classification (NCBI taxonomy): domain Eukaryota; kingdom Metazoa; phylum Cnidaria; class Cubozoa; order Chirodropida; family Chirodropidae; genus Chironex; species Chironex yamaguchii. The sequence continues at coordinate 11,925 of JANTCA010080616.1, forward strand.
AGAAAAAGACACAATTATCAGCTCGTTAACTGATGCCGCATCTGATCAGAAAGTTATATATTTGTGTTTGAGTCTAAGTCAAGAATTAATTTACAATTGAAAGTTCAGTTGCCAACAATTATTTCGCGATGATTACTTTGTTGTCCTGGTAAGTGTGTATTCTTCGTTATTTTCAACAGCTGCTGTCCTTGACTTGTTTGAGGTGAAATATATCCGTACATTTTTCTAGTAATGATAACGTAGTGTATTTCTTTGTCATATGTTCTGGACGTTCGTTGTCAAAGTCGTTGATGGTCACTACAGCCAAAACAAGGACGAGAAGGCAAAATTTATCTTCTTGCAACTGGTGCTCTGTCTGTATTTGAAATGATATGAATTTACAATATGTGGTCTAATGCTATTGACTTGTGTTAAAGCCAAGCATTTTCTGCATTGAACATGGTCATTTCACCAGCTAAGTGCGAATGATTTGCATGTCAGAATGCGATTGTAGTGATAGCTGCTTATTTGATACTAGATGTATTATTTAAACTGCATCTTATGTTTAGAGTAAGAGTTGGCATTGAAAAGCTTTTAACTGATTCAGGTTATTCTCAGCATTTGGCTACTGTACTTTACAAAAGCTGGAGAATAATTCATTTTCTGTTTCCAATACATACATTTTTCACAGTTCTATACTTAACCACTGCACATGTTAGTGTGGTTATATTTATTATTGTGTTTCTTGCTAATGCCCAAACTTGCCATAACTATTAGTGGTATTGCATTCCACTGCTGAATTACCAATTTTTAAAAATTGATCAGCTAGTTGTAAATATTTCCCTTGCAACTCTAGCAAAGTCTGAGAACAGGTCAGGTATTTGTGCCTAACAATTGTTATCCATTAGGACATGATTGCCTTATCATGCATTTGGTATAAGGTCAAGTATATACTTCAAATTTTGAAAGGAGACCTAAATAGAATAAAATGCTTTTTGAGGTTAAAATCATACACTGTCAATGATGCTGAATGGTCAATAGAGCTGCACTTTAATGGTTGATTGAATTGATAAAGTAAATTTTGTTTAGACTGATTTGAATCTTAGGCCTGGATCAGACCACATTTTACTTGTGTCGAAAAGAATATGGCTTTAAATGAGACTTAAAATCAAACGTCACATTTAATATGTCAAATAAAGTAAAATAGAATTTTTTCACAGGTTGTGCAGAATGTACGCTTTGTAGAGACTAGGGAATAACCATACAAACTCTAAAAAACATGAATGATCAGGGAAACCAACGTTGATACACATAGGTGTGAAAGTACGCAGGCTGAGCCTGGAAATCAAGTTGTAATTAATTTATGCATTTTAGTAACACATGTAAAAAACAGTGTTTGATTTGAAGTCGCATCAATGTCACATAATGCGACTGGGTATGTCATAAAATTTTCTTTTATTTGGCTATATTTCATCACATTCAGATAATTCAAATCAAACAAACACATTTTACATGCATTTAATCTGCTTGTATTTGATATATGTAAAATGCAACATATGATCCAGACCTCAGCAGATGTAGGTAAGACAGAGTTATTACGTGAGAGCAACGTTATTTTATTTGGATATATTGCATTGTTAAATCTGCAGGGAAGTCATTCGCTTAGTTAAGAAAGAACAATGGTCTCAAGATCAATCCCTGAGGAATTTGAGATTTTTGACAATGGAGGACAGAATAGGGTGCCATTAGAATTTAGATTTGTTTCAGTAAAGATGAAGAGTGCATGCGTAGGGCATGCTTGTCTTCACTGAGTTTCAATGAACTCTTCACTATATATCTCGCTTGTTGGCAGTACTATAATGTCCCACATTCATGTAATGAAACAATCCAGAACTTCTACTCTGCTTAGATTGTTCTTATGAGAACTAATCCATATGAGCTATAATGGTTAAGTTTGAAAGACACTAGACCATAGTTACATCTTGTTGTGATTTTTTCTTATGCTTGAAAGTAAAGGCTTTTTCTGATAGTCCACAAAGGTCTTGAGTAAAGGGTGATGTCACCAAGGATGGCAATGACATAAACAACCATATTTTGTAACTTAACAATTGCTTATTCTAACAGTCAGTCAGTCAGTCAGTCAGTTAGTGAAAGCAACATCAGATAAGGAAAGCTGGCGATGTTTCGTCTGAGTTTTAGCAGCACAACAAACATGATGCTACTTTATGAAGAAGAACAATTGCATTGTTAATTAATTGCCCAGTGTGGAATATAGATGACAAAAATATTTTTTACTTGGTGCTGCCTGTACTACACTGGGGCTACTGGCATGGGACAATAAATTAGTTCTATGCAAGTGGAATTATATTAAACCCAAGTCTAGGAGTAACATAGGTATATTTGGTTATATGTTAACTGTCAAATATTATTGTCAGGAACTTATAATTGTTGTTAGTTGCAATGGCTGATTTTACTAGTGATTCTAATATGGAACAGTTTGTAACTTTTTCAGTTGTACCTGTAAACATATTAGGATTAGACAAGACAATTAGAAAAAGTATATGAATTGCTTGTTGAGGAAAATAAGTGCTGTACTTTGTGTACAAAAACAAGTAAATCGCCTTGAAAATTTGCGACATTGCGCTAAAATCATACTTAAAAGCTTTTTTCGTCTGACACTCCTCAGAGT
>JANTCA010080627.1:0-14592 GCA_024741275.1 Chironex yamaguchii
ATACATATATTTTCCTTTCTGACGTTTTATACTCTGAAGAGTGTCAGACGAAAAAATGTTTTATCTCTTGGTGATACATTGTAGAAAAATACTACATATACTTCTGTAATGTTGTCTCGTCTAATAATTTCTCTGAATAGTCCTAACAGAATGTCCTGTCAACCAAAGGTAAGGCTAACCTCAGCAATAATCCTCCAGCGAAAAGGCCTGGCTGCAATGGAAGTCATTTGAAATTCAACAGATAAGACACCTTGGGCCACTCATGCTCAGAAGCGCATACTTCTATTTATCATATGCAAACTTCTATCTTAGATGTAGGAATATACATTAGGTATATGCCAGAACTCGCCTTAATAGGCAACAAGGACTATTAAGGAGTCCAAAGGAAATAAACATCCAACCACAAAGCTTCTCATTGCAAGGAAAGGAAAGGAAAGAAAGAAAAGACGGATTAATTACAACCCATGTAGCCAAGCTTACTATTCCCTTTTTATCATTTCTTCATTTACGTATCCCTGCTTCTATGAAATGCAGTCGTTGAGCTTGCTGGCAGCAGTGGGACATAATAACATCTTATTTAAAAGAAGGTAAAATATTATTTTACGACCAAAGTGATAAGTTTGGTGGGGAATAGGAGGGTGACAATTCCTCCTTTTGCTTTCAACACAAACCCAATCTCAGGAGAAATCAGTTTATCAAAACAATTCTCTAAATATGTCAATATCTTTTGGAGAAACTTCAGGATAACAGTTTATTAATTAAATTCATGTCTCTTTCTTTGAAGGTTTTTAGCCTGGTTTAAATATTTATTAGCCGAATACGTTTTACACTTGGTCTATCAATTGTTACTGTTTTACGAACATTATTGCCATTGTCATTATAATTTTTCCAAAATTTCCTGATAATCTAACAAACTGTATCGCTCCTGCCTTGCACTGTCTTTGTTCTCACTCTGTCTTGCATACCAGCTTCACATTGCTAGTAAGTTTTAACTTGACAAGAAGCCATCAAGAAACAATGAGATCAAAATATCTCAAAACCTACTAGACATTTAAACTCAAATCCTTTGTTGTGTTAAGAAAGTGTTAACATTGGGTATGTACCATCGATACACCTTTAACATATGCATAATCTATCATTACATACCTCTGTTATTGACTTGTATCTCCATCTTGTTTCAAAAGGAAAATGGCAAATATCACATATTTTGATATTCTTTATATTCAGCCATTTCTCAAGACAAGACTTGTGAACGAAAGCCAAAGACCCTGTACACAAGCAGGGACTAATCAACGATTCACACGTTACCCAACCTTGAGATCCTCCAAAACAATACCGGCAGCGTTTATCAGTTTCTTCGTCGTTTTCTATTTCCTCAACTGTTGGTAAAGTCATTTTTAGCAAGAAATAAAAACAATTAAACTTTGAACACCCCTCCCCCCAGATTCACAACTATTCGAAGAGAGGTAAGGTACAGCTAACGTGTTCTTTTAAAACTTGGTCCAAAACCAATGCATTCGAAATATGATTCGAATTAGAAAAATAGAATGGATGAGATCGATTTGTAAACGTAGAATTGTTCTCTTAATAAATAGTGTGTACATCTCAGTTTGGCATTAACAAACATCATGTATAAAAACTGCAGAATGACATCAATGAATATACGTTGTGTTTTCCTTCTTTTTCCTTTTTTATGCAATGTCTTGGGATGATTGAGAACCACATTCGCGTATTACAGGAGGGCTACGTAGGAAAGAAAGATGTCATGATTTTAAACGAAGTCAAAGCTTAAGGATTGCAGTTGTTTTAAATGCATACCCTTGCACTGCTTGTCATTTTTTCACTATGGCAGCTGCATTTTAGCAGAGGCTTCAAAATTCCTTAGGTTAATCAGGAAACAAAGGCTTACTGATGATTTATTACGTTAAACGTGTTGGCAAGGCGTGACCTACTGTTGAAAAGAAAGAAACTTCCGATGCAATTGCCAGTTTTGTTTATTACTCACCTTGACCAACTTTGGAGATTTGATAATTTTTGTAAAATTTAAGAATAAGTCACGTTTTGAGGTTGCCATTTTCTGGAGGAATGGTTGTGATACTTACTATAAAGTTATAACTTGAGAGTTAAATCCGGGTCTCTCGACTGCAAATCTGATTTTTTTCCCATTGAGTTAAACAGCTGAGGAAGAAAAGTGGCAAGACTGTTAGTTATTCACAGGGACGTAACTGTTGGGGGGTTTGGAGAGGTGAATCTTGAAAAGCAACATTTCGCAGGGCAAAGCTGAAGGAATTATAGGGCAAAAGATATCAGAAATCAAGCTTCACAAAATGTTTTAACTTCTTTTACTTTATTATCAAATCCAATACATATGTACGTTTTTCCGATTTGTTGTAGTATTGTAAATTGAATTTCTTAATTCCAAGCCCCTTATTCCATTTCATGTTCCGGCTTCTGTATTCCTGTGTCTACTTCGACGTGGTGTATCATGTTGCCATTCAGACACAGCATATTTGATTGCAATTTCCGATTTAATTTATAATTCCACAAGGTGCTTGCAGATTTTCAGAATCAGAAATCAGAACAGAGGCAAAGTTTACGTTTATGTAGATATGAGACAGTTATTTGCAGAGGCAAACTAAGCCAATTCATTATGAGCTGTGATCTATTATTTAGGCCTACCTAGATAGAGGGTGGGGATACTATAGCCACCTTAGCAAAGCCGAAAGCAGAAGGCCTATTCTATTCCCCTTGAATTTTCTAGATGGTTTATTGTGATTAGCATTGAATCTTATAGCGTATTTTTATACTCTTTTAGGGAATGTGAAAAGTAGAAAGAGGGCTTACCAGAGAAAATTTGAATGTTCGGCATGCAACTCCAGGCAGAAGAGCTTATCATCCTAGATGCCATGAAGTTAATTCAGGCAGCCATAGGAAATCTTAAGGTGATTCGCATTGATAACAAGGCTATGGATGCTATAAATGAGTACGCTTAAAAGCATGGGATAGATTTAACACCTGAGTTTGGTAGAAAACATTGACGCAGGTTGCAGCCAAGAAAGATTAAAAACAGTCCAGAAACATCAGAGGAATTAACATTCAATTCTTTCTACACAACAGAAATGTGTGTTGTTCTCGATTCTCTGATAACAAAGTATGATGAAAATATCAAGGCATGCTTACAAAAAGTTGAGCCATTGACAACTTAAGATTATTAAAAATTCACTAAGATCCAGGATGAAAGATTAACGATTAAATGATCTCATTCTACTGGCCAGTGAGAAAGACCTAACAGACAATATCCCGCTTGATAAAGTGAGAAAGTATGGCATAAAAAATGAGAAGAATGTCAATAAAGTAGATTAGTGTGAATTAGAGTCATCATTGACTTTTATTTAAAGCGACTGGTTTATGTTGTTTTATTAAAATAATATATGCACTTCTAAAATATATGTACAGTACGTACATACGTACGGTACTTATATACTACTTCTACAGGAAAAAAAGTTTTGGAGTGCAAAACTGTTCACACCACCCAAAAATTAGTAAAGTGACATCCCTGCTTATCCAACTCTGATCATCCACTATCCTTGTATACAATTTATTAGAAACATGTTTTCTGTACCTAAAAAGCATCCATTTAACACCGTTGTGCTAGTCCCTCAGAGGTCAACAGGGTGTAAGGATCAATCTTTTGTAAAGATCACAGTCACAACTTTACTTCTGTTTCCTTATACAATACCACCCTGTCGAATTCTATATAGAACAAGTGATACCTCCAAGTTACTGTTCTAATGAAGAGCAAATAGATGCTGCCCTGTAAACTTCTGTTTTAATTACGTTGACTCCGCCTAATTCGATTCCCGTCGAAATTCAGTAAGAAAGAAGCAACTGATTACAATGACAATTTGGAGAAATGACTAAATGGAATAACTGTAAGACACTAAATGCTATCAAAATAAGTCAGAGAGGGTGTTAGTGGTATAAATGATCGAGAAGGGGCAATAAATTAGTCGCATCAGTTGTAAGCGCGTGCAAAAAAATCGTAAAATCTTCGTTACCCGGAATTTGTATGTAGGCACTGACATGGTGATTGACAAGTACATGTTTCCCATGTATAAAAAGTTTATACAATCTCTATTACTATAACGATTACTTGGCCCTGTTTCTTACTTAAGAAAAGTGTAACGGGAAGGTGAGCCTCTACTTTCGGAGCCCATGGAGAGCACGAGACGACTTTTACTAGATGATTATAGCACTTCTTACAAGATTTGAAAACATATACAAGGTAATTCTTATTGCAAGAACGACTGCCCTTATTTAGAATACATTATTCCATTTAGCCTACAGTTTTGAAGCCAAACACTACTTGTGTGTAAGTGAACGCGAGGGGCTTTAGTACGCCATATTACAGTAAGAGCAACAACAACAATTTAGCACAACATCATCAAGCTGGCACTCATGTTGGCAAAACTGATCTACAATTTCTATTTTTAGATCAGTGGTTGGCAGCAAACATCTTGCTGATCATCTGCTACAGTCGTCGAGCGAGAATTTTCTTGTCATTTTCAAGATGGCCTCAGTGGTTAACAGGTATGATGTACAATCTGCCGCTAAGTTTAGATGTCGTCGATGTCGTTTTAATTTGTTTACTGAAGTAGATTTGAGTCAAAGCCATCAAGCGAGAAAGGAGTGTAACTCATGGTACCTGGATGATGGCAATATTGTCCCATGGATCGAAAGTCTCATTAACGAGGTAAGCGAAGGAAATCTTTTCAAGTTAGCTGTTGGTATAATTGTTGTTATAAGAAATGATTAAGGCTGAAATACCACAGTTATTACGTGTTTAGTATGGGTAAATCAGGTGATGACTTACGAGTATTAGTTTAATTGAAGGTTTCTACAGAACAAAAACCATGTGCAAAGCAATTGTGATGATTGTATGGCTTTCCATGGCCATGGATTGGACAGTGACATCATTTAGATCTTTTTTGTTTCGTATGTCGCTCAAGAAATCCTGAACATAAGATGCCTTACAGGACGTTAAGGCTGCTATTTAAATTGTATTCAGTTCACATGGATCTGCTAAGAACTTATAGTACTTTTGAAGCTTCAGCTTTGATGATGGAAAGATTGCATGATCGAGAGCATGTCTTGTCAAACATGTGTTTCATACTCACGAGGCAATGCAATTTCTGTTGCTTAATTTACACAGAAATCAACCCGCTTACTATGGCATGTGCACATTTAGCGTATTTCTCTTTACTGCACCGTTGCACACAAATATTGAATTAATGCTTATTCATATTAGCTATAGCAATTTTAGAAGTTTCATAGTGCCAGCTCTATCATCTGCAATTTTTTTTGGCTTTAAGCATTTGCAGGGACTCCTTACTAAATATCCATGATCGAAATTAAAGCACAAAGAGATTGCAGCCATTAGGTCATCCACCTGACCACCCCCACCCCACCCAACTAAGGACTCAACAGTCCACCTAGTAAGCAATCCCTTGTCCTTGCAAGTCTTTTGCATACACCTCAATTTTTATTTGAATGACCAGGAAAGATGAAATATCTTGAGATGCGAAAACCAAAAACATACTCTTAGAACGAAGACGAAGTGTCATAATCTTCACCTTGGCCTTGCTCTAAGGGCGTGTATTCCCACAACGTCAGTGGTTCTGAGACTGAACCATAAAAAACTAACTTATACTCATAATTGAAATTAGTGACTTGTCTACAATTTCTCCTTAGCTTATATACAACATTAAGATATTTATATTACATCATAAAAATTACTTACTAAATACCACAAATTATTTTGAAAACCTCATTATTCTAATTATGTCATAGGTTTGTAATTCTCAACCTTAATCACGTCATAATTCCTAAGTGATATCAAAATCAATGTTTACATCACAGATTACCTACTGTCTGCCAATGTCCCAACTCAGATTATGTAACTGAGGTCATTGCCAAACTGTACCTCTACTGAAAGGAAATTCTAATCATTCAAGTGTTCTAAAATTAGGTCATTTTTAAAAAGACTTTTGAATTCTTCTGTCTAGTCAGTACTATTACAGTCATAATATGACTGCAATAACACTGAAGTTGCAAGAATACTTTGTGATAATATGCACTTTTAAAGATTGGGTGACTGCCAAAAGTTCATTTTTTCACTTCGACTCTTTCAATAATGCTTTTTTTCCTTGTTTTCTCTTTGTTTTTCCTTTCTTGTTTCTGATTGTCTTGTTTCGCTACATGTTTCGTGTAAAAAAGATTGCCATATACATTTACTTTCCTCTCTGGTGATTCATACTCTGAAGAGTATCTTATAAAAATAGCTTTTATTTATGTTTTTTTGCCCAATGTCAAAAAATGCCCCAAAAAACATAATATGTGCATATTTGTGAACATCTGCACTAGCCAAAAAGTCTTGTCTGTGTTGTGGAGGCTATGGAACAGTGGATAGTGATCAAACATTATCTTTGTCGTTGGTCTTTAGTTTCACCTCCATATCCATACTTTCTTGGCTTTGATGATTCTCAAGATATATCCTATTTGCAGCTAGCTCTTTATTTACTTCCCTTTTTAAATGAGATATAATTACTTCACTATGTTTTGTGGTTGCTTGTGTCACCCCACAATAAGGATGAACTTAGTCAAATGGTCTTAACTGCCCAGGAAAGCTAGTCTGCAAAGACCACTAGTATGGCATTACATGGTAAAAGTAAAGTGAAGATTAGAGATGATGTGATAGAAAACATCAAGAACTTTAAGTATCTGAGTATACTTAAGAAGGGGACAGTCTCACACACATTAGTACTCAATTAGGAAAAGTGCAACAAATGATTTTGCTGAGGTTTGGAAGACAAAAGTTATGATTATTACGCTGAAGTTCAGACTTACAAAGGCTTAAAAAATGGAGTAATATGAAGTAAAGCTCTGTATGGATGTGAGAATTTATGAAAAAGAAGAAAAAAATTTGTAGGCATTTGGGATGTAGTTTTAGGCAAGAGTACTAAGGGTGATTGGCACCAGCAAAAGACATATTTATGTAAAAGAAGCAATAGGTACTCCAGTAGAAGGTTTATTTAAAATGATCAAAAAAAGAAATCTCAGAAAATATGGGTATTGGAAAAAAGAGGAATCAGCATGTTGTAGTAATTATAGAAGGAGAAGTATGTGCTCTGTCAAAAGGAGGGAGGAATGCACTGCTGATGTAAAATTGTATAGTAGGGGTATGAGGAATGCCAGGAAAACGGCAGTTATGAGATAAGCCAATGGCCCCCTAATTGGTAAATGACAAGCTGAGCTGAATGAACATTTTTATGCTATGCATGAGTGGCTTAGACCAGCTATTTTACACATGGTTTGCTCTTAACCCAGTAAACAACATCCCTAGGAACTCTGCCAAAAGCTTTCACTATGGCCTTGAAAGGAACCAGGTGTTCCAAATGTTTATAATTAAGGATTCATGTTTTACTACTTAAAAATTGATTCATGTAAGTCAGTTTTGGAGGTTATAAATATAATGCAAAAACATATTTTGTTTCCATAAACATGTCATAGTGGAATACATAAGGTCCATCGGTGAAATACCAAGCTCAGTAGAGCAGTGAAGTCACCAACTAAGAGAATGGGATCGTGCTGAGCTACAGAGAGTGCTTTGTCATGTAGCTTGTTATCAGAAAAGATCCAATGCTGCTTATGTTTGTTCACACACACATTAATAGTATTAAATAGGTTGATTTATAACATAATGTTAGGATCATGACCCAGTTATATTCTAATTTTGTTAATGTTGATCACACTCCTCACAAGTTTAACATTCCTTAGATATATTGCCAAGTAAAAGCTAAAGCACATCTACAAGCTATGATGATTTTTCCTTGAAGGACAAATTCTAGCATATGAATAAGTGGATAATCGGTTTCTCCAGTAGTCTATGCTATGTTTTTGCACATGATTCTGAGTGCATAAGCATTTTGTCATCTAACATTTTCTGAGGGTCTGCTTTTGAGTCTTGGAATACTTAGTTTTCCACTTTTGGTTCATCCAACGAATCTGTACTGTGTGTACTCTCCTTTTACAAAGTGTCTTTGTATATTGAGATTTACACTTTTGACAAAAACTCCCTTGTTTGTCTTTACAGTCAGGATGGACAGAAGGAAAACTGTATTGTCCAAAATGCCAAGCCAGAGTTGGTGCTTTTGACTTTTTACATGTTATTCAGTGTACATGTGGAGGAAATGTGCTACCTGCCATATGGTGTACAAAAGCCAAGATAGATCACATGTCGAATATCCCCCAACATTTACACAAACCAACTGGTGGAAGACTAAAGAAAACTGGAAGTGAGGATGAAAGTTGTCAGTATAAGGACTCTGAGATTACAAAAGCTTCTCAAAATTGTGAGCCAAGTAGCTTTTCAGGTCAGGATTACCACGGATCATCAGTACACCCATTTTGCTCTGGTATGCTATTATTAAACTTTTATTGTGATTCAGATGCTTTGATAGAAATATATTTGATATATATAGTCAGACTGTAAAATACATGTATATATAATTTTTATCCAATCTGAAAAAGTTGCCTGATTTTTACACGGGCTTCGGCGTTACCTCTTAAAAAGTTTTAATGTGAGCTGCCAGTATAATGAAAGTCCATCCTCTGGTCTTTCATTTGATATAGTGATTGTCTGGCTATCTGCAAAGGCAGTCTCATGATTGACAAGTCCTAACAGTTGCCTGATTTGATTAAGTGATAAGTTTGGAACAAATCCAGCTAACTTTGCGCTGAAAACAGTTTGCTTTGTTTTCCTAACTGCATTCCCTAACTCTGTTTTAACACAAACAATATCCTTTGAAGTTACTCTTGAGTTTTTGTGGATGACTGGCTAAATGGATGGCAAAATTATATGCATGTGTGTTACACGCCAGAACTTATTAAGTGCAGTAAGTATTTTTAAACTGCAGTCAAAGTAAGCATTAATATCTGATTTATCAATAATGGACAATCTGCATGGGGCTCAACCAAGTCTTCAATAAGTTAGAAAGTTTTTAAAATGTACAAAACTTTAGTACAACAACATCTTATATGCCTGTTAATGCTCATCTAAAAATATGACTTTTCCCGATCAGTATGTCTTAGATGTAAACTGAACTTTTAACAAAGAAACCTAAGTATAATTAAGGAAACATTTGGAACTATTTAAGATTCAGATCCTGAAGCATTAAAGGCAATATTTCTGAAAAATTATGTCACCTCTTGGTTATGTCCATATTGCAGTTCAATTAGGCATATCTAAATTTTTTAAAAGTCCAAAAGCTAGCAAGAGTGACTTTGTGGTTAATAATATGCTCTGTTATTTGAAATTAAAGCACTAATCATTTTAAAGCTCAGTTATCTGGAAGGAGTTAAGAGGAGTGTCAGTTATGCTTTCCTTATTAGACTTGCTTTATTTGTTTAACAATAAATAATTGCCATAACCACTTTGCTAAATTGTTCTTTTTGGCTGCTTTTCACTTACCTCATTGTTCATGTGATTGCCTTTGGAATGGCCAGAAGACTCGGGTAGTTCCTCCAGCGCCTGCAAGGGAGCAGAAATCCTCTGATTTCTGCAAATTTCAAAATGAAATTTTCTCAGACCCTGTTTGCTCTATTTATATAACTGCACACTTAATTTGTGTGCTTAACAAACCAGTCAAGTTTTAGAGGAAGCGTGGACTGGTTACTGATGGTTTTTTTAACTTGTAATCTGGAACCATGTTTCCACAGTTCTATGAAATGGTCAGCCATGGTAAAAGGAAGGTTGTGTTTGGCTACGAAGTTTGTAGATAGCACCTCTGCCTTGGTGATCTGGTCCTGAAGAAGGCTACTGCAAAGAGGATTGGCTGCTGCTAAAATCATTGTCAACTTAGGGGTCGATGCAGAAGCAGCCTGATTGCTGATATGTGGCAACGACTTGGCATGTTTCAATTCATCTCATTATTTCCTCTGTGTGATATGAAAAATATGCTTTGCATATTTTACACAGGGCCTGAGTCACTGACTTTCCCTTAATGAAGAAATTTATCTCGCTGTTCTATGCATGTTTAATTTGCAGTCATTTTTTTCCCCACTGGTGTACAAGAAACCTCATCAGCAGAATGCTTAGACATCTTTCTCTGCCTAATTACTGCCCTACATAAATATGCATATTCTAAACACTGGACAGATCTAATTAACTCAATCTGCATATAGTAAACTCCAAAACGAGAGATTTGATTATAGACTGTAGACATAGACTGTGACATTTGGGTCTACTCTATTAGCAAACGATTGGTGGATAAATAGTTAACATGATGATGTACACTGTCTACAGTGTACCACTTAAAATATTTTTGTTGTTAGCATATTTTATCTTTTGTGTATTTATATTAATTAAAAAGACAATAATAGGGTGAAATGTAGCATATTTTGTTCTTTTATGTATTTATATTAATTTATAAAGACAATGAAAGGGTTAATACGCAATTGTTTGAACAGATTCCTAGTGATTCATATACTATAAAACTTTTTGGTCCACATAAATCTCCCTAATTTACACCTAGATCTCCATCAATCCTAGGAGCTGATCTCCTTCATTGTTCCATTATCACATGTATGCTTCAAAGGTTTCTTTGCCACAACAATAAGTCTTCTTATATAGCTATCTTAAAGAGAACTTTGTATTTGTGTAAAATCTAGATTAGATTCAGAGCTAGGAAAACAAATTCTGTTACTTTAAAAACAGCTATCCAGTCAATGTTATTTCTAAACCTTTTTAAGAAAAATCTTTAATTTTTCAGGAAAATGCCCTTTTGGGCCAGGAATGCCCTTTTTACTTAAAGCTTCCTTCGCTAGGCAATGTCTCAATGCATATAGAAACACAGAGTGAAAAAGCTGTAGTGAAATGTTTCTCTGCTGTCAATCCGAGATTTTTTTGCAACTAGGAAGATCTTGCCATTCATTCATAAGGATTGCATTCCTACCACACAGAAAAGATAGCTGTAGAGAATCATTCATCCTAGAGAATAGCCATTTCATGCTTGCAAAGAATCATTGACATGCAATTCTACCATAGGTCAACTTTTAGTAGAAAATTTGAAGTGTACCAAGATTTATATGTTGTACAACTAGTTCTCATTCTTTGTTCCCAGTCCCACAGTAACTTCTTTCCATTGTTTTGGGGCTCTTTTCCACATTCACACTTCACCTCCTACCACTTGATTCCTTCAAGTAACAGTTCATTCTCTAACACCCATTTTATTGCAAGAACCTTTAGGGTGTTGTCATGTCACTTGATGTACTCCATTCTTGCCATTTCTTGCATCCTTCCAATAGATGTTGAACAGTTTCTCTTTGCTCTCTGCACAACCAGCACTTGTTGTTGTCCAATAACCCTCTGATCTTCTTTGAAGCTCTTTTCTCAATCATTTGTTTTTGTAGTGCGTATATTGATGCTATTTTCCTGGGGTCTGTATTGCACTTGAACCATGCATAATCATCCTCTTTCCACTGTCTAGGTATTTCACCTTTTAATTCCTTGCCTTCCAAGCTGTGTTTTTTTTTCTTCTGTCCATCATTCAATATCTTTTTCAGCTTTTTTCATCCCGCTTCCCAGTCTGAAATGTAATTTTGACCAACTGTTATCATCTCCTCTTTGTATGATACCCCTGCATCAACACCTGTCATTGCTTTTTGTGCTTCCTTCTTCAAAGATTTTTGCTCCTTCCAGGTTTCATTCCTCCATGCACATCATATCCATGCATTTGTTGACATTGGCATAGAACACTCCACTCTTGTCTTTATTTCATCTTGCACCTATTTGAAGCTCTTGAGTCCTCTACCACCCTCACTTCAGTTCTCATACAATCTCTCAACGCTTGATTGTCTTCCCTAGAACCCCTCCCTACTCAGTACACCTTTTACAATCCCGTCCAATTCATCCAACTCGCCTTTTCCCAAATTGACTACATTCATAGCATATCCAGTCGCATGTATTACTCGACAGTTTACAGCTTTCATTAAATTTTGGTCATTTAAGTCCAGCCAGATGGTCCAACCTCTTCCAGACCTCTTTCCTCACTCTCTCCATCACTTGCTTTATTCCAACTTTGTCTACTTGCTCACACCCAAGAAACCTGTAAAATTTATTTTTGTGTGGTAGTAAGACTTCCATTTTTTTCTCCAGCACTGTCAGTCCTTCTCCTTTCATCATTCTCCCCATTCTGAGCACCACCCCCACACATTTCTTCACTTGACAACATGCCACATTATCCATGCATGCCTTCACTGTCATTTCATTCACAATTTTGAGTTTTTCATGACTGTCCTGTTAGATTTTAAAATCATCGATAAAGAAGCTGTGTGTTTTTTCATTGCCTCTTTCACCTATGTTGTAACCATTAATCTCCTCAATCAACAAGGCACTGGAACTTCAGTTAAACAGAAACCAACCAGCAAATAGCTGTTATCCTGCAAAAACCGTTTGTTGATATTTACAGTCCTTCTGGTAGTCGTTGTCCCATTTTATGTGATTTCTTTTCCATCCTTCCATTAGCTTGTAGATTACATTTCTGACAATATCTGGTACATTCATCCATTAGTCTACTCTGAACATCCAATGATGCCTTACCATATCGTATGCCTTCTGACAATCTTAAAATGCAACTGCTAGTTTTTGCCATTGGCCTTACTTCATCCATTATACCATTATCCATGATTGTTCTTGATTGTTGATCTACTGTCCCCAGGACTCCGGAACAAGTTCCAGCCTGGCTTCTGTCCGAGATCTTATTTCTTTCTGCATGTTCTTTCATGCAGTTTCGTATCATACCTGTAAATACCTTGTAACAGGTATTATGACATGTTATTGGTCTGTAGTTTCTCTCATTGCTTAAAACCTCGGACTTTGGTAATAATACTGGTCGTCCCTGCATTATCCATATTGGTATCTCCTCAGATTATTCAATCCATTGGTTAAAACATCTTATCATTGAACTCCCTGCACCTTTAAGCTTTTCCTGCCAGTAGTTTTGTATATCATAAATCCCTGGTGCACACAATTTCTTTCGTTTCTTGACAATCTCACCTAGTTTCTTTTCATTGATCACGAGTGCTTGAACATCTGTAACTCTTTCTCCTATTTTTTGTGCAAATGTTTTCGTCCTCTTTCTGTATAGGGTTTAGTGTCATTCTCCCATATTCCAGCCCAGCATTCGTCGAAGTTTATTTCAGGAACTTTACCTTTTGTTTGCTTTTTCCCTTTTGTCTTCCTATAAAACACACCTTTATTCTCTTGGAACATAATTATTATTCATTCTCGCATCTTTAGTTTTCACATGCTTCAGATTTGTTAGTTGGTACCTCAGTTCATACAGTGTTTTCTCCCTCAGATATATCAACTCTCCTTTTCTTTTTAACTGCTGCTCTGACCGATTTTATAATTCCGGAAGTATCTTCTTTTCTGTTGCTGTTCACTTAATCTTTCCTTTGTGTATTTCATTGGATGCCCATGCTACAATCAGTCTTGGCTCCTTGATTCTTTCCTCACTCTTCGTGATTCACGTGTTTTTCTGTTCTTGGTTATCTTTTCCTTTTTTCTTTCTTCTACTTCTTTTCTTTCCATTTTTCTCTTCAATTGTCCTTGCCATAGCATCAACGGCATCGACTGCTTTACATATTTCATCATTGTTATTGAGGTGTTTTCCTGATATTTTGTTTGCGATGTTAATTTCACTCTTTCGTACGCTTTTCTTTTGTTTAATTAACCTTTCTCTATCTGCAATGTTTTCCTTCGTTGTTGATGTTAATGTGGCAAATACATTTTCAAACCAACTTTTCCTTCCTCTTCGGGATTTACAGTTTCATCACAATTCTCTTCTTCTCTATCAGCTGGTTCAATACGTCTTGTTTCCACAACATCTGGATCTACGTCACCTCCATCTGTAACTTCAATAAGATTGAGCAATGCTTTTATTTGCGAAATCTGTTTGTGTTATCCCTTAATGGTTGGGTTCTCATTTGATTGTTGGCATATATGCTTCCTTCATTCTTTTCATGAGTCCACGTCCTTTCTTCCCTTTCATTCTTATCTATTCACAACAGATTCACTTTCATTTCGTTTGTCCATTTGTTGTTGCTGTTGTTGTCCAAAGTGTTTTCTTGTCTCAGTTGCTGTTTAATTTCTTCGGGAATATCAGTGTTTGACAGATCTTTCTTCAATCAAGCTGCATTATCTCTTGGTTTCTGTTTTGATATGTGAGTTTTATATGGGAATGTTTCACCCATTTTCTTTTGAGCCTCAGCATAAATCCAGTACCTCTACTTCTCTCTTTGTCTGCTACTCCTGCTAACCACTATTTTTACTTCGTTTAATTAAAATTGATTTTGATCTATATCACCCATAAACGGATGTGAAAATGCACGGGACATAACTCAATCTAGAGTTGTCGACTCTTTAGACAAGGTGTTTATAACACTCAAACCTCCGTGCCATCACGGCACAAAGATTTGGTGAAGGACTTTCAAATTCCTTGGTATTACGAGACGAAACCCAGCGGTGGGTAA
>JANTCA010080649.1:0-14588 GCA_024741275.1 Chironex yamaguchii
CTTTCTGACGTTTCATACTCTGAGGAGTGTCAGACGAAAAAAGCTTTTAAATATGATTTTAGCGCAATGTCGCAAATATTTTATACTAGTGATGAACATGAATACCCCAACGTGATTTTGGGCATAATGGTGACAATGCTCTAATCGTAAATTTTATCATCCTATCAGCAAATTTAATTCATTACATAACAGTTTAGAGTCCAGTCACTTGACATGTTTTAAACCTTACGATTCTTTGTACCATGATCAGTCAGTAGTGCAAAGGATAGTAGTAGACATTGCTTGAAACCTTTAAATAGCCATCTGTATTGCTTCAGGAAAAAGATGACCTCTTCCCCGTTCATTTTTACTCAAACAATAACCATTTGACCAACTTTCTGTATTACACGTTTAGCCATTCCGGATGAGTTAAATAACTTACTTTTTACAGCAAAATATATGGACAGTTACTTGTTCCCCCTATTTAATCAGCTTCTGTATGACGAACGTTTAAACGCTTTTATTTGAGGAAGTTTCTTTAAACTCGTCCGTGAAAACGTAATGTGGAGTTTGCCTCTTCTAGACACAAAAATTAGCATTTAATTTTTTTCTATTTTGGCTGTATATTATTTATACATCTGTAGTAAGAATCCTTGGCAGATAATGATATCATACTTCTGCTATGAGCTTAGCACGTCTTGGCAGTCACTCTACGTCAAAAGCCCTAATTGTTTACGAAACTAGTGATGCTTAGAAGTACAGTTTATTCCTTGATCGATTCATTTTTCTTTAATCCCTCTCTTGCACAGAGCTAAATCCAAAGAAATGTCGTGCGAGGTACGGTTTGGACAGGCAGGATCAATGGTGCAAACCTTGCAGGTATGAAAATGATGCAGCCGTTTTCTGTTGATCACTTGGTAGTAGTAATCGTTGTAGAGGTCATGAGTTTGTTTCGCCTTAATGTACTTGCTGGCCATTGAACTGATTTGTTCCAATGTACGTTGGCTCGTCCAGTGTCTGTCAAGATGGATTCGCACTATCAGCCATGCCATGTGGGAAATGGCCAGGAAGTATATTCTATCGAATAGGCGTCGCTAGCATTTATTTTGTTGGGGTTTTTTTGAGAATTCCTTCTGTGCCCGGACATTATCCCCAAATAAGAGATGTATGATAATGTATTCTACCCTTGTAACGTATGATGTAAACAGTTGTTATTGCACATACGATATTATACTTTCCATGGATCCAAAGAAGCTGCAACGGCATGTGCAGCACGTAACATTTTCTTGTTTTATTTGCAGCATTTAGGAAGCATTGTGCATGTTAGTATCAAGCTGAGCGTAACTAGTTAAAATATTATTGCTTTGCTGTTAAGAGAGTATTTGGTTTTCCTAATCGACCGCCATATCATGCCTTTTGTCTTTGCAATGTTAGCTGTTACTCCAGTATTAGGAGCAAAGCCAGGTGTGTGTATTTGGGACGAGGAATACAATTTTTGAGGTGGTAAATTTTACCAGCAGTGCAACTTGTGAAGATGAATGCTGTGTTAAGTGTATCTGAATTTCTGTTTATTATTTACGATAAAATGTAAAGCTATTGTTATAAATTTACTTAGCGCAGTGCAAAACAGTTCTTAAAGTGAAACCATCAATGGTACGGCGTCTATAAATTTGAGTAGAAAAGAAGAAAGAAAGAAAACTGAATTTCACCAGTGGGTTACAGTCGACTGCGAGTTATTCCTCAACAATGTCAAAACGTTATTTTAGTGAGGTTAACTATCGAGTTGTGCTTAGTTCACGTTTATGACGTAACAATAGCCGAGTCACGGATGTTTCTGCCATGTTTTTCCCTCACTTTCCTGTTGAAACCGTTTGGTGGCACTTGAGAGTTGTCAGTTGGAGACTTATTGACACTACCAAGTTTTTTTCGCTGTATCAATACAATAGACGTCGACCCTGCTGATTCGGTTCAAACAAGAGAACAATTTCGCCGTACGTAAAGGGGTCGGTAACTGATAGTGGAGCAATCCGAAGAGGTCATTAAGACATTATGTGTCGGCATGTAGAGGAAGAGGTTTGGAAGGGGTTTCTTTTGATTGACGAAGTGGGTGGGAGGCGGTGGATGGGTTACTAAGAGATCTCGACCGACAATATGATCAATTACTAAGGGAATTAGGCTAGTATTACACACACCTGCTTGATTTGTATTGTCACGTAGTTCTAAATGTTATTCAGTACATTACCAGCTTTTTCGCGGGAAAGCTTTTGAAAATATGAAATCGGGGTTCTCACTACTGATTTTTTTCCGGAATGTCATTACAATTTGTATTCGTTGTGGTACATGTTTCCACAAAATGAACCAGATCTTAGTGATGTGTTTGTTGTATACGCACTCCGTACAGGAATGATATTTTAAGAGAAAACTCAGAGAAGCTATATTTTTATCACAACAGCAGATCTGTTCACCGTAAGGTTGAGTACAGCTTTTTATGAAAGTTTTATCCGTCGGCAGATGTGTTCTGTGAGCATATGCTATATGATCTAAGAGGTAAATAGAACTATCACACAAAATCGGTTTGTTCAAAAATACGGATTTGCTTTCAACTTCTTTTTCGGCACCAGCAATTCAAACCCTCTTAAAGAAAGAAGCAGGAGCCCGCCTTCCAGTTTTTTCGTTTTCTGTAGTGAACGAGCCTGCAAAGAAGTCCAGTTAGTAGTGGTTGGAAATGGCCTTCTTTAAGCAAGTAATCTTCGGAGCTAGTTTTTTGTTTGTGGTCCTCAGACGTTTGGAAGGCTTCAGTGTCTTTGCTATGGGCTGGAAATTAATGAAAAATATGCAAATTCTTATTTTTTGTAGAGGTACAAAAAGTTCTAGTCCGTATTTGAGTCTGATTTGATGTGTAGTTAACGGAGCTATATTGAGTTATAGTTCACAGTTGTCCCCTGACACAAAAACATTTATTGCGAGAGAGTGGTTATACTGCGGTCTCTTTTCGCGATTAAACATGACCCAGTTGTGATACGCTTTCCCTTAAGTACTGGGTAACGACCCTGTTGTAGAAGTCCATCGCAGAGTAATACCTTGCCACATTCAGGCTGTTGGTCGGTGGTATCAATATTGTATTATTGTCTGACTGCATATTCAAAACTCTTGATAGAAGATCTATGATGTGTGATGGTGTGGTAGTAGTTTATGTAGTTTAAAGGGTCAAGGTTTAGCTGTAGATACAGGTCTTTAACCTTTACATGCCAATTTTACTTACTGCTTATATATGCTCGGTCAGTGCTGTCGCATATGTTTATCTTTCTTTGTTCCTGGACTAAATTTCAACAGTACGGTTTACCCGTCCCTCAATGGTGGTAATAACTCTTCGAATTTTCGGCAAGTTTTTGATCCTCAGATTCCCTTGATAATTTAGGGAAGGCAAGAGACTAAGGTGTTTCTTCTGAGTGCACGTGTTCGTTAGTTCGTGACTATTATTGGAGTTTAAAAGTTTAATGACGAAGCTTTGCCTATGCCACCAGATAGGTGGCATAGGCAAGGCTTCGTCACTGGGTGCGGCGTTGTTTTTGCTTCAAGAGAGTAGTTCAATGAATAGGCAGCCTAAGGCTAAAAATGTCCGTCTCCACCACCGATAGAGAGCATTTGTAACAATTTTTGATTCCGCACATCTACAAAACACTCGTTTCTAATAAAGTTATTTTGTTTGGTTAATTAGTTTATGCTACTAATAATGTGTAAAACATGCAAATTTTTAGCCTGAAATTGCATGATTCGTCCGGGGCTATGCACTTTGTGCAAATTTTTAGTATGTCAGAACCTCCCTCCCGCAAGAAGCAAGAGTATTTCCATAATAGACAAAAGTACGAGGGAAACTTGCGAGTGTTACAAACAGGTTAACTCGAGATATGTTTTAACGAATGGTTAATTGACAGTAGATTTGTGTACGTTGGTTGATTCGTAGTGACAGATTTGAATTCTGATACATTGATCAACGTAAATTAAGTCGTAGCCAATTACATGACTTTGATCTGTCCCTAGCTGACGTTTGATCATTGTTTGTACTGCTTGTTTCGGTACACGAGTTTTAGTTATGACAAAATACTAAACTCGATTGACTGTCCAGCCACCTTTCATTTAAGCTCGACAACGTATATTGTGAGATTGCAAAGAAATGGTTGTGATATTTTTAATGTCATCGAAGGCAAATATGTACTTTGTTTTGATTGGAACTTGAGGCTGGTTTGAGCTAGGTGAAGATTACTATTAAGGTAATAAGTTTGATTTCCTGTTAAAATATGATAAAATTCAAGTGGATAGTAGAAAGATTACTAGGATCAATGACAATTATTGCACTTAGATATTGAGAGGCAATGACTGGATTATCGAATGGACCGTCTCCTAGCTTTATATTTCTAAGCGATGATTTTCTTATTCAAGGATAAAACTTTTAATAATTTTACTAACAATGAGATACTTGGTGACTGTGCCAATGTATTACTTTGTTATGAATGTGTAATTTTTCGTTAATGCTTCATGCTGATAAGAAAAGTAGGGAGTTCAGGTCTTTCCGGCTTAAACGAGTCAAAAGAATACTAGACACTACAACAGGGAGCATAATTGATTGGGAAGAATAGAAACCAATTTTTCGAGGTAGAAATCGTGCCCCGAGAAGGGAGAGGGTGACACCATCTTAGCGTGTTGTTAAGAAGATTGTAATAATTCTTATTGGGATTTCCTCCTGGCTGCAGGCGTATTGTTAAGCCGTCTGTCGCGATTGAGTTAGATTGTATTCTTGAAGGAAGATGAACCGTGATATCTCCTTACTGCGGTGACTATCAAATAGAACATGGCACCAACCCTTCATTTGACAATGTCTGCCTTCTTTGCTAACCACATGAGGTATTATTTTGTGAAGCATAAAGCTATGGCAAAGGGTTGCCGATCGTCAGACCTGGCTGGTTTGATGCGCTTGAACCCTTGTGAATGTTGTTAGGTCTTGACTCCGAAGAAAATGTTTTTAAACCGTGTTCTAGAGGCAACTGATTAGGCTTTGTGGAAAGGAAACGTTGGTAAAGTTTAAGGAAGGAAGGATAAGGCGGAATGAATCACGCTACCCCGAGGTGGTTATTGATCCACCAAAACATTTGCCATTGAAATCTTTTTAACGGTGACTTTGGACGTTTGGTTAAGGCACATACACGAGTTCACCCTCTGACTCACAACTAGTTTTGCATGAATTAGAAGACTGGGTGGTATGATATTATGAATAGAATAGTGAAGTTGTTGCAGCCAGTCACCTTGACTGTCGTGCACTTAGCAGAAGCCCTGTTATGGAAGATAACGTATAGCTGTATCGTGGAGGGTGGACTTAATTTAATGACGCTGCGAGTACACCTTCAGAGAGCAAGAAGAATAAGGATTTAACGACAGTACTCTATCGTAGCTTTTGTATCTGCTTCCCAGCTTCCCTTAGAATAGATGGACAAGACCGGGCTCAGCTCAACTGAACGCAGTGAAGACCTTTGTCACTGAGATATGAATATGAATTAGAACATCTTCTTGGTGTTTTGTTAGCATGAATTATACTGACCCACATTTGCTGTGTTACCATTTTGCCACTACTTTCTTTTGTTCATTTCATATTGGGTGAAAAATTTAAGCTTGCAATCTTTTGACTCTCAGAAAGGATTAAAACTGGTACTGAAAATGGGTTTCTTAAAATTGTTCATTTTCTGAAACTGAAACAAAAGTACATCCTATAAGTTTTTGGCCAACTGCCCTCTTTGACATTTGTAAAACCCGCAGTGCCAACACCATGTGAAATATTCAGCAGTATTGCATTTGAATGCCACGGGGTATTACAAGCATCATATCGATATTGTTGTCTACATAGAACTGGAAGGGAGCTTAAAAATGGTAGTCAGTCAGTGTACTATTTGCTGAAGATATTCTATTTTAGCTATGTATGAGGGAAAGAAGAATGGAAGGAAGGAAATGTATGTACGTAAATACGTATGGGTGCGCCTCATATATCATGTCATCTTAAATGGATGCCAGGGGAGGGTTGTAGACTTTTCATTTTTGAGGGGCGTTTATTCAAAGGTTGTATAACATATAGGGAAAAAGTGCTTCCGTTTATAAGTAGTGTTCAGTTGGGAGGGTGGGGTCAGTATAGGGTGTTCTTAATGGTATGTTATATGGCGTCAAGAAGATGCAATACTTATTTAACTTCATACGGTAATATGTAGATAGCCGAAGTATTTCAGTATTTCAATAAAATAACTAGGTTATATGGGTATTTATTTGCTGCACATTGGCTTGCAAATATGAAGGTAATGCTTTGTTCCACATTTGCATCTTTTGGAGTTTTCATCCCATGCATGCTGACTTGCATATCTAATGTCACGTTCTTAGATATGTGTTTCTTAAGCGTATTCTTGTTTGTAAGAATTATGAACGTGTGATCAGTTTATGTAGTGGTATATTTTATGTGTTTGATCGAATAAGGTCAAGTGGGAAATTCTGTCTATCATTCAAGATTACATACAACCATAATTTGAAGACCACTATTGCGTTGAGAATTTGTCGGTCCACTAAAAAGCGACCTCAGTTTAACCCTTTCACTAGAAAGTAGCAGTGTTCCTGGCTTCCATGTTAATCACGAGTATTTGCTCTCTTCACCTTTAAATTGTACTGTTTTAAGATCAGTTCTACTATTTGTAGTGTACGAATTAGCAAAAATTACTTCTTTGCAATCTTTTCTATGCTGTATCATCTAAAGATAAGTCGACGATTTCTGAGGGGTTTTTTTGTAATCTTAACTTTTTTGTACTATGGACCGTTGTTTGACTTTTAGAAGGCCGAGAAATATTAATGGAAATGTTGCGTCATTTATGGTCGAAATCCATATCCTAGTTTTAACTGTTACGTTTTCTTAAATATAGAGAGGACAAAGTACACTAACTCTTATTGTGGTTTTATTGAGTTTGAGAATGAAATTTGTAAGCTAATAAGTTCTTTCGCTTGCTGCTTGGGTCTGAAAATTGTTTTCCCAAAATCTAATATAACTTTTCGCAGTTATCAGTCGTGATTCATCGCCGTGACAAAGGGATTCGGATCTTTTAACTCCATACAGATTGAGTAGCAAAATACACCGCCCCATTAAAGCAGACGTTTGTTCCTATACAGAGATCTGTCTTGTGATCGGAAACTTTTATTTGCGCGAAAAACAATATGTTTCGTTCAGAATTTCTTTGAAACTTTTTAATGCTATTTTCAGTCAAAGTGTACCGTATTCTTACTTCATTCTGATTTATTCCAAGCCTCTGATTTCCTTTGATAAAGGTCGGTCCTGATTTGAATAATAGATCAATTACTAGAGACGTCTTTCTTCTCGTCCTCGGTCAATACCCGATTTACATTCATGCATTATTCTCCTCTAAAGACATTCTCGCTCACCCTGCCATTATGCGACGTTGAAGTCACAGCTCGCTCTGGCTCTGGTTTTAATTTTGTTCACCTCATTGATTTTACTGTTGCGTCATTTTCTGCTTGTGTAGCTTCGAGTGATAAAGCAAGAAATATGCATGTTGTCATATTGATCACACAGTGGTTCGCACCGTATGAAGATACAAGAACAAGCTGTGTTGCTGTATACTATACGTAGTGAGAGTGTAAATATTGCATGTGGCATAAAGTATTATACTAACTTTTACGACGGAGGAAAGTGTTTAAGGAATCGCAGTATGAATTCTTTCAGATGAACGTCACAAGATTAAGCCCTTTCCTACTGGTAGTAAATCGTATTAGCAATAACGGTAAAAGAAATAGGGACTGCTGTAAATTACTCGATTTTAGTGCATATTGGTCCCCACCGTGGCGTTACATTTAGGAAACTATTTGGAAGCAGGACCTTTAGATCTGAAAACCAGATTCGTAAGCACTTGTTTTTGTTGTCACCAACCTGACTGATACGGTTGACAACTTCACAATGTCCTTTCACAGTTGCATGTTGCATGCAAGATAAACACTAACATTTAAAAATGAAAAATCCTGGACAAAGTGTTAAATGTATTGCTCTCGCACTTACGTATGTCGAGAACTTGCCTGTGAGGATGTTTAGGAGCCTCTTTCCTGCCCAGCACATGGTTTTGCTCGCTTTGTGGACAGATGAAATGTGTGTAGTCATACTTTGTTGGCAAATTTGAAGGGGTGGTTCGTAAGAATCTAATTCGGGAAATTGTGTAATTGATTCTTCTAAAATATTAATACAATCTCCATTAATCTCGTGTAATCACCATTGCTTAATACGTGATCACCTCCTTTGTCGACAGTACCAAGTATTAAGTACGTTGTGGACCTTGACGTCATAGCTCCAAACACTGTTTGTTAGAATTGATTGGTCCGATTTACAGTGGTCAATAAACTGTAAATGTCTAATCTGCAATCGGATTTGTATACGCAGTATCACGTTTAATTTTGTTAGTCAAGACCTCTCTTTGCTTACCGCTAGTGGCAAGCTTCTAGGAAGAGAGGCAGAAAAGCTCCGACTAATTTCCAACTGGGCCTTATTTTTAATGTTTTCTGACTGTGCTGCCTCTTATATTCGGATGCAAATTTGTACAGTCCTAGATTAAGTCCAAATAGTCAAACATTTTGATGAAACTTGCGTTTATGTCATTCGCCTACTGACGCTGCAGCTTGCCTTACGTTTGTGCTACTTCTTTGCTTTCCGGAAGGTCGTTTATAAGAACATAAAGATGTAAAAGTAAAGGTGGAGCTGCTTTGAAGCTATAGGTTGCCTGTTACTGTGGTCCGTAAAAGTGTGGTATTTCGTCATTTTTATTTTAAGAGGATCTCCTTTTTGTTTTTTGAGAAATATAAAGGTATGCAACAGCAAGGCATTAGAGAAGCAGACAGTTGAAAGTTAAACTGACAACTTTACTTTTTTTCGCATTTGTTTAGGAGAAAGAAGAAATGTATTCGTTTTGTCGCTGGAGCGGAAGGCAACATCGAAGCAGAAGAGGAGAACGAGGCACCAAGGTCTGATGGGTCGAGCGTAGGTGATCAAGACGTCGGACAAATCTCTGATTTAAAGGAAGAGATCTCGGACTCACCGCCTACTATGGTAGAGGGTTTGTCGGAAGACGAACCTTCTACAAAGGCCAGTAGAAGCTCTCCGACGCCACTGCAGTCACCCTCGTCGACGTAAAGTTGCCATTCGGTAAAATGTCGTCCATTGTCGCAGCATCTCCACTGGA
Source organism: Chironex yamaguchii (assembly GCA_024741275.1). Taxonomy (NCBI): domain Eukaryota; kingdom Metazoa; phylum Cnidaria; class Cubozoa; order Chirodropida; family Chirodropidae; genus Chironex; species Chironex yamaguchii. Next base: position 9,243 of record JANTCA010080649.1, read on the forward strand.
ACGTCAAGGCTTCCAGAATGGCTGGCAGCTCTTCATCTCTTCAAGCCGACAGCAAGATGTCATGTTTTATGAACATTTTATCTCTGTAATAATCTGTCGCTGATGAGGGCAGTCCAGGATCAGGCGACAAGATCATGCTAGCCATTTATCAAGAGATCCAGCATAGCTTAGCGTGGATGCGCAGTTTTCACTTGGCTGCAGGGGACTCTTGTCACATGCTGATTCTTAAAGCACGCGTTTGTACAGCAGTTTTCCATTGTGGTTCGGAAAAACCACAGCGGATGTACAGAAGATCTTTTACAAATTTTAGCAAAGGAATGTGAGTTGGTTTGATATGAATACGATTTTAGAGTTTAAAGTAGAATAATTTGTTACTGTCCAAAATTTTATTACAGCTTAAAAATTTTATTTAGTCCGAAGAATCACCTCTTACATCTGTACTATATCAAAGGGCTAACAGCACTGGTCATGACAAGTATCGGATGGGATCAGGTGCTTTTGGTTGTGAGGTATTAGGTAAGTAATAACGAATCTTACTGTTCAGATTTTGGTCATAATAAACACACATTTTGTATAGTTCAAACGCCTCTTCACATGTTAATTTTACAAAAGACGTATGGTTCCTACAAGAAAAATGACTTAATGTCTTATTTAGTGTTAAATGTTGAGACAAAAATGACTGGACTTTAGGAGAGAAATGTAGCAGCAGACATTGTTGCTGCTGTGCGCATCGCTGGGCACGAAATATGTTTGAAATCATGGCTAAAATCACAAGGAAAGCATTGTTTATCAGGATTGCTCAGCAAAGAGGCTGCGTGGGTCTCTAGGATCCGACAGTTAAGGATTTACCTTTGTTGCCCTTTACCGGAGTACATGCCTTGGCCTGGGGAGTAAGTTCTTACGTTTATGCTGGGATTGCCACATAAAGCTATTTTCAGTGAGCAGGGATATAAAGACAGCCCTTGACACGTCTGTTTGAACCGGGAAAACAATCTTAAATATAAAAAACTTAAGTTTACTGACTTACAAACCTTACAGGTTTTCTACTCAAAATTCCAGACTCCATTTAATTTTTGTAAGTCTGCAAATTTTTAGCATGAAGTTTGAAATTTCAAATTTCAGAATATAATAATAAATAGTTACGAAACCTTTTATCCCTGAAAGTTGTACATACAAAAAACGTTCATGTGAATTTTGGGACGAGCCTGGGGGTATTGCTTAGGTGGTACTTAATTGGTTCGATCTTAACCTTGTGGTGCTTATAGTGGCGGTGCTTATAAGGAGAGCATGTAAACTTTTGCGAAGATAACGATGCTATCCTTTTCGTTCTACATTATGTGTCTTGGGTAATGATAGGACATTTTCTGTAGTTAGTGTCAAGGCTTTTTTCAATCTGTCCGATAAATGTGTACTTCCCGACATAACATATGCGACTCCTGTAAAAATTTCTTCTCCTAAGAGCTTCGGTATCAAGTTTGACGAAATCTTAACGTGGAAAGATTGCATCCAGATCTTACTTACTCCTTGATAATTAACAAGTGGGAGTGAAAACGAGATTCGGAAATATGGTGACGCGTTAAGGGAAGTTATATACTTCTAATCGTCAGAGATTTAATTTGATTTATGGTTGCTAAACCCAAGAACGAAACCATGACCTTAGTTTACGGAATAAAGGTAAAATATTGTTGCTCAGCTTGATCTGGTATAAATGAGGCATCCACAACGCACATTTTGTAACAGTGGGCATGAAGTAATAAGCTGTCCAGGTATGAAAATTTTCTCAAATTGTAGATGGGCATTTCATTTGCACAGTTCGGTGTATAGTTTTTTAATGCGTACATAGCGCAATCATATATCGTTGATTTGCCTAAGTGAGGATTAATAAAAAATCTAGACTTCATTCTGCAATGCCATATGTATTTCACTGGAAAGTAGAGTAATAAGCGTTATTAAATTGTAGACCTTTGCCTACGTTTGCCAACTTCTGTCTACGTTGATCTTCATAGTAAGTCTGGTTTTCCCGCGCTTACTGACCGACCTCACTACCATTCTTAGTTGAACTTTGTTTGTTTTTCGAAATACGTTGTCGATTGATAAATGGTCCCTGGATAACTTGAATTTATATTCAAGGTGGAGCATTGTTGATGTACTCGTGCCTAAGGAAGTTGGGCGGGGGATAGTTTTTCAGGACTCCTTTTGACGTTCGTGTTTTCTGAATTATTATCAAATACCTGTTTGTACCCTATCGCGTCTATGTTGATCAGTTGACCCTTGCACTGTGAATGAAGCATCTTCTTGTTGATAAAATTCTTCAGTAAGTTATATCAGTATAAGAAAAAAGAAAGCCAAAATATGATCGTGCAAACGTTTGCACTGATATGCTACCTACTTTGTGTCGAAGAAGACACGTTTGCATTCTACGATAAAATGCCTGGGCAGCTTTTATAACTTGTTTGCGAATTTTCTATAGGTCTCTCTACATCTTCATGCATAATTTTAAATTGTCATTATCACTGCCACTTGTGGGTATTATCAATTGTGTATATACATTGTTCCCTTATCCTTTTTGTAAGCTCGTATCAGATCTTGTATTGACATGCTTTACCTTCGTTTTGCATGCCTTCTTATTTCATTAAAAATTCGGAAAGTATTTAGATGTGAGGGTTTGCACTTACGTAACATAAATTGTTTATTAGTATGGAAAGAGCACTGATAATATGAGTGGGGTATTCTATGCATAAGCAATAAGTACTTGTAAGTGTATTGTTGACCTTACATTTGAGATGAAAGCACCAATAATGTTGCTTATGGGGCTGAGTTTAAAGGACTTGATGCATTCTCATAATTACCATAGACTGACCTTGAGTCGCATGTTCTTCGATCAAGTACGTATCTCGTTATCGGCAATGCGAATGACAAAAATTATCTCATTACAGTCTTTAATTAGCCGAGTACAAAAGTTTGATTATGTTTAGGTGTTCCTTCTGATCACTTGCAGTAGCCTTAGTAATGTTACTAAACTAAAATAAATAAACTATAATAATGTTTTCTGTCAAATTTTGCTCAAGTAAGTAACAGAAATCGAGCGAGTTATGTGAGTATGAGTCAAAGCAGCTGCTTGTATCGGAACCCGTGCTATGCTTTGGTGTTAACTCTTTATATGGCTGATGCATGGCAGATGTGAAACCTGCTCGATACATACACCCCTCGCGCATCAAATGTTTACAAATGCCCATGAATTGCTTTGAAGAAAAGGTTGTATGTATAATATTTGAAACCGTGTAATATGCAATAGTCTCAACAAACTCTGCAGGGCCACAGCAGTTAGAAAAGGAATATTGTCTTACTAACTAGTACCTCACTTTTTAAGTTAACTAATATATTGTTGTCTATGTTAGTGAGTCATCAAACAATGTGAATGTAGGTGAATACAGTGCTTTGGAAAGAGCGTTGTCAGTCAGTATTTCTCACTTCATCTAATTGTCATGATATATGAGCGTATTGTGAACATTATCTGGACTAATAAACAATATTCTTTCGCCTAACACGATGTACCAAGTTCACATATTGATGCATAAACATCTTGTCACAATACCTTTGATAAGATCCTGAAGATTCTATCCTACAAATGTATGTAATTTATTTTAACTCCAAGATTTGCCTGTTGTATCATACGATAGCCTGGGTACGAATCATGTTGATGTTGTTGTAAATTATTTTAGATTGTGTTAGTAATGGTGAGAGTGAAGCAGAATTTAAGCATTGATCACGTAGGGAAAATGTTATTTTTTAAATTCTGGAAACATGATGTATAAATGAGAGTATCGCTCCAAAGAATAAAACCGTTCTTACCTTTTTCAATTGCGATCCTTGTTTCCTTTCTTTGCTTGACTTCTTGGCGTTGACGTAACAGACAGTGTCCTTTTGAGAATGCACATTTTTCTGCTCTGATTAAACTCGTACGTGCTTTGCAACAGACAATTAAGTTTTGCTTTGTACGCCTCGAAGACCATGCCTTGTCATGTACGTTGAGGAACAGTCTACTTATAGCATACTTCTATAAGGTAGAAATCGCTATTATAACGGTTATCTGTATGTGAGCCAAGTTCAGCAGTGAGCTGACAGCCGTTATTGAATGTCTATGGAACGTACAAATGTTCAAACAGAACTGAAAAGATGACGTTGACGACCGTGTAGCCAAGGGGTACCACAGTCATTTCAGACTTTAGGTCCAAGAACCATTTGTTAATTCGTCCCCAATTATACCACATTTCACCGTAAAGAGTAGTAAGTACCTGTCGCTAGTCCTCTTTTCCTTTTTATGTATAACACGTATGTAATACGTATTCCTCATTCTGTCACATGACTAAGGCCGTGTAGGTCGCATACATACGCCTATTGCTGACTTCTACAAATTGTTTCATAGTTACTAGCGAGCATTTAGCACCGTACAGACAGCCTACTCTTATGGCACCAAACTTTGCCATCTTCAACAATAGAAGGTACAAACCATTTCTTCAAAACTTGGTAGTATCTGAACTAAAATCAAATAAGATGTTTTTAGTAGTAAACGTTAAATGTTTTTTAACAGTTCAGCCAGTCTCCTGGTAGAGGACTCTGGCAGAAAACGTTCACTATAACAATATGTCAAATATATTAACGTTCCTTTTTGTTGTCATAATTCGCATCCAGGGTAAAAGAAACGTCATTTTGTCAGTTGAATCAATTATTCGAGGAAAACTTATAATTTTAAAGTTCCCATTGTTCCACTTTTCATCGTATACAATTAAGTTGTTCCAAATCTCTTTTCAGTTTATTCCCATCAATTTTATATACATATTGCGACGAAAACTAAATGGAGAAGCACTTAAGCTGCCAAAACTGGACTTCATTGGAATTCTGCTTGCTACATGTGACCTCTTGTAATTTCTTGTAAAGTCAATCGTTACGCATTTCTAGCCTCCCTTTAAAATATTAGTAACTGCTATCCAGGGCACAGAATAGAAAGACCAGAAGCCTCACTCGTCGGAACCGTTTGATCTCAGACAGACAAAATCTGAGATCATATGGGGACGAGGCCGCCATTAATCCAGCAAGTGTATTGCAAGCCACTCGCGAAGGAATGACTACCAACTCTGATAGCAGTGAAAGAAATTTGGAGATCGAAGACTAGTTCAGATCAATTTGACAAGCTTGGTTACTACTACATTGTAGGTTACAGCAAGGCCGTATGAAACAATTAACCCAGAAGGATGGATATTTGAACAATCTTTTGTGGTACAAAACTTGAAAATCGCCTTGAAAATTTGCGACATTGCGCTAAAATCATACTTAAAAGCTTTTTTC
>JANTCA010080660.1:0-14588 GCA_024741275.1 Chironex yamaguchii
TCCTATCTTCTGTTCTGCACCAAGTGCTCTCAACGCCTCATAATTTATAGAGAGTGTATCATAAAATTCTTTCACTTCATGGTACTTTGTCCCATACACAAAACCCATGTCAATTATCCCTTTCGTATGAGCATTGATTACAGTCTGCTCCTGACCAAACTCTTGCTTTAGGAGCTTCCATGCCCTATCATACCCCTCACTAGTATCTGTAATATTCGCAATAAGTTCCTTACACGGGCCTTTCATCAACTCTAGCAAATAAGCAAATTTTACAGTTTTACTAACAGGCTGCTTATCCACTTGGGCTCCAAATTCGTTGGAAAATCTTATCCAGTCTTTGCTCATACCTTGGAATGGGGCTATGCTGAGCTTGGGCATTCTTGCTCCTCATCTCGACTTTGATCTCTAGCTCTTTTCTTTTGGTTTCTAGGATCATTTCCTGATGTTCTCTCCAGGCTGCTCTTTCCTGTTCCAGCTTCCACGCAAACGTTTCTGCGTCATGTTGGTGGGTTTTGCGTCTGGCATCCTCCTGCTTTTTCCTTTCTTCTTCTAGCAGTTCGGTATGTGTTTGGCTTGCATCAGCTTCTTGTTTCCTCTGGACAAAAATCTTTGCGTTCTTAAAGTTTTGCACACAGTCCTTTATCGCAATCCTTACCTGCTCTGTAAAGTTCTGAACCTCATCCATCTCTCTATCCTCTTCAATCATCAGTTCTGCCATTGACTCCAGAAGCGATTCTAGGCCGTTTAATTTTCTAGGCATTGTCATGTTCCCGGTCCTTTCCAGCTTCTCGTACTCTGCCTGCTCTTCATATTGCTTGATTAACATCCCATAATTATTTATCTTCTTTACCACCTTGTCTATCGTAACTGAAATTTCGCTTAGTCCTCGTGCTTGAAATTGTGCTCCTTGTTCCATTTTCTTGGTTAAATGTGTCCCTTCACAGTCGCCAAGTTTGTAGTGAAAACAATCTGCTCAGAACTGGAGCTGCCACGCCTCTCTCATTTTTCACGTACAAACTTGTACGACTTCTCTTTCATCGTCATTTAATTCTGATTCTATTTTGTGTTACATGATCTTTTATAGTAGTGATAATATTGGGTATTTTTAACAGAAAAATTGTTGGAATTTTATTTACAATGAACAGTTTCCAAATTGACGCTTACATACGTCAAGGGGAATATTACTCCAGGAAAACAACCTAAAAGAAATGTATATCTACGTACATCACTATGTAAACCTATCCTTTCTCCAAAAACAACCTAAAAGATATTGTAAACAAGTTAGGATATGGGTGTGTCTCCCAACTAAGGGAAAAGTCCTCAACATGTCTACAGAGTACTGGTTTTCTTGTTTTAATGTACACAGATCCAAAACACTTAAATGAAAGGACGATCTAGCTGCGCCAATTATCCGAAAGTTCTCGTCCTTATACATTTTGGCGCATTCTGAATTTTCTAGCAAACGTTGGCCTATGGCAGAATCGCATGTTTTGGCAGTCATTTTCGCTTTGCAAGCACGAGATGGCTGTTCTCTAGAAGGAATTGATGCTTGGCGTACAGTGGCTGGAGCATGTTGTTTGATCCTGTCACCCAATATTTTTGTTTCGCATAAATACGTTGCCATATACATATACTTTCCTTTCTGAAGTTTCATGCTCTGATGAGTGTTGATTTTAGCGCAATGTCGCAAATTTTCAAGGCGATTTTCAAGTTTTATAACTCAATTTGCCTCGTTAATACAAGACCATACTGTCGATATTGAACATCGATTTGTGTATCACGAGCCGAAAGCCAAAGTCGAGCAAATTTGATTAATTCAATTTCCTTATTTTGGCTTTGATCTTCGCAAGTCACTTATCAGGAACATGAGAAGGGCCTAACGGGTTGAAAATTTGCAGATGGATGGCTTTCTTCATCAAAAAGGCAATAAAGTTAAAAAGTTTGTTTCAGTTGTTTTACGTAATGCCAATAAGAAGATAAATCTTAATGAATTGGATAACAATACAAGTATTCAGGTGATTAAACATTTTCTATTTCTGTCTGTCAGTCAGTCAGTTCACCCAGAACTTGCTATTATCCGCTGAGCGTTCAAATCTACGTGAGTAGGAAGGGAAAACAACTCACAAATGACCCAGGAAAGCCAAACATCAACATGGACGTATGCAGTTGCTGCTGCTGACGAGGAATGTGGTAATGTGACAAGCAAGTTGATTAGTTTATTCACATGCGTTGGTCTAGACATTCAATAGCCGCTCCTGGGACAAAAACGAGATTCTAACACGATAGTCTAAGGTATAATAAAAGACTGACTAGAATAAGTAACTTGAATAGTAAATTATAATCATTGATAATAGCATTCTATATAACCATCGATGTCTCTGAAGCACATAACGAAAGACAGCTTAGTCAATACGAACTTGGTAATCAGAATGAGGGAAAAGCAAGGCAAATACTATATCAAGAAAAAGTACAAAAAGTGATACATAGTGTATGAAGACAATACATAGTATCACGACACATAAAAGGCTACAGATTGTAGTAAGGTGTGTGGGTAATCAACAAGCTGTCAGCAGGGTTGCATGTAGGGGTCCCTCCAACCTAGGTTTCGTCTAATTTAAGTTTTGTCCAATCTTAGTTTTATCTTTTTTAGGTTTCATCCAATCTAGATTCTGGCCAATTTAGGTTTAGTCCAATCTAGGGTTCGCCTAATCTAAGTCTAGTCCAATCTAAATTTGTCCAATTTAAGTTTCGTCCAATCTAGGTTTTGTCCAATTTAAGTTTTGTCCAGCCTAGGTTCTATCCAATTTAAGTTTTGTCCAATACAAGTTTCCTCTAATTTAAGTTTCGTCCATTTTAAATTTTCATCTTATTACGTTATGTCCAATCTTTGGCTAGTAATATCCATATTTCACATTTTCATTACCTCTGCCAAGAAGTTATTGTTTTCGAATGCGTTTGTTTGTCCGTTTGTCCGAGTGTCTGTTTGTCAGCAGGATGCACGGATCCTCATGAAAAAAAACAGTGAGATCCCAATTCTGGGGATGATCCGAATGAAATCCTGGATTCTGGATTACTTGTTCGGTAATGAAGCCCTCATAGTACTAGTGAGAGATTATCCAACAATAAATAATAAACAAGAAGACAAAGACATCCTCTTATACTTTTATCACTTAGGGCCCGTTTATATGAGGCGGGCCAGCCCACCTGACCAGGCTGGCTCGCTTAGGTGAGATCTGCATAAACAATGACTTCCTCTGTTCATACAAATTGCATTTATACGAGCAGCGGGCCAGTCCAGTAAACCGAGATCAGTGAATAAGGTAGGTGGGATCCCCGTGAAGCGAGATCATGTAAAAAGTCCCAGAAGGGCTGGCGCAGTTGACAGAGATGAAAATACCTATTTTGCGCAAGCGCGGGGTGACTGTTTATGTGCCAAAATCTTTGTAAATTGTTCTACTATCTCCGTGGTTCAACACAGCATATCTTTCGGTAAACTATGTTGAAGTTGGAAAGTAATCCACATTAGAATCAAGTCATATAACTGAAAAATACTCGAAAGTAACCCAGCCAATTTCAAGATCATAAAAGTAATAATAGCCTTGTTGTTGGGCATCCTGTGGTGCGTCGAGACTTCCTTCATTATGATGAAAGAATAAAAAATGAAAGCACAACAAGTGCGTCAAAAGTGATACCAAATTGACTTTGTAACTTGAATGGATGCAAGGCCAGCCTGCTTGGCCGGGATGACCTGCAACCATATAAACAACCGAAATTCATCTCGCCTAGGCGAGCCATCTAGGTCAGGAGGGCTGGGCTGAATCATATAAACAGGCCCTTAGGTATTGACAAGCAAGATACCATTGAAAATAGCATTTTGCACCTTTGAAGGCAAGAAATTGTGAAATTAAGTCAATTCTTTACACATCAGCTGGGAAAAACCCTATTAAGTAATGATACTGGCTTGGCGGAGGTTTACGATCTCGGATTGCTTCTAGTGTGCAATGATTCTGTTGCACTGATGCAACATTGTTAACATTTCTAAGGCCAAGAGGTATTATATGTTATTCATCGACACAGATAACAACGAGAATAAACAGTAAACTCCCATTAACTTGAACCCCCGATAGTTCGACATTCACCAAGTCGAACTGATTTTGCATTCTCCTTGAACAATACTAAATCATAAGGAAATATTCTTGATAACTCGATCACTCGAACTATTTTAATTGATCGCTTGAAGATTCGAGATATGAAGAGTTTACTGTATTGAAAAGAGACTGTTGTTTTGCCATTAGTCAACTTTTCAACGAGAAATATGTTTTAAAGGTTACAAGTTTTTTGCCATATTAAAGAATAGGGTAAGACTTGTAAACACTACTGCCAAGCTACTTGTGACATAAATATATATTTTCATCCTTGGTTATGTAAATTGGTCACGTTAACTTCTATTTCAATGCAATCACGTACCCCGGGGTCAAAAAATATCCCATGTACAATCCTGTCTAGTATGAGCATAGCCTTATGCAGACTGGTACTTTACGGACTATAGCGCTAACAAATAAACATGAAATAACAAGGGGAGTACTAAAGACGACAATAAGAACAAATGTTATAAGAATGAGGGGTTACTAAAATTTAAACATGAACTTGCACCAAATATAGTGCAAATAAAATTGTCCAATAAAATATTGTTTACAAAAGCAAACAGTATCTGGAACTTAAACTGTGGTGAGCGCGCAAACAGATGTCAAACAAAACAGTAATGCCTGGCCAGATATCCCTTTATTCCTTAAACCCTGATTCGTCAGTGAATTTAGTGGCATAATGTACACATCAGATCCTCTTATGCAACCCATACCTTTGCAAACACAAAACACTATTTAACCCTGTCCATACTATAAGCATGAATAACTTTTACCTCATTACTATACGTTATACTTTCAGGCACATGTTATACCGTTCCTCCAGATTTGTCCTTCATCCTTTTAAATGGCTTACAACAGTTTCTGTTGCAAATATGCCTGATGCATATTACTGTATATAACACTATTACTGGAATATACCATCAGGTACAACATTTGTTGTCATGCTTTCAAGCAGGTGCACTGTTGTTTGTTCAGTTGTGACTTCTGTACCATCAATTTCCATGTCAACAGACTCGCCATTGGTATGGATAGACATTTCCATTTGTTCATCCTCCAGCTTGACCTTCTTCTTTCGCTTCCGCCGTTTCTTATTTGGGCCTGCTTCCTCTGATTTCAAGGACCTAGAAACAAATTCATCATTCAACTTTTCCATTTCACTGTCCATATCAATCCCAATACTGATTTTGGCTGCAATTATATGACCACATAGGCCCATGTATGAGCAAGAACAGGATGGGCGAGGGAATAGTTTCACAGTATGACCATGACACATACTAACCAAGCTTGTCTGTGGGGTTTGAGGCTGACTCTGCCCCAACACGTGCGCCTGGCTACCAGTAAAGCTAGCATCAGTTTCTGGATCCTTAACTAGGAATCCCTGACTGGATGGCTGTAGCTGAACGCCTCCAATGTCCAGAATTCGCTTAGCTTTGGCCAATAAAATCTGCTTTGGGTCAAATGCGACATTTTCTTCGATGATGCCGTTTTTCACTGAAATGTGGCCAAGCTTAACAAAGCTAACAACATCTCGCGGTCCATACGTACTTGTGAACAATTTTGAGTCCTCAACCTGGCGACGAAGCCAAGAAAATTCTTGGCGGAGGCTAAAGCCACCTTGAAGGCAAAAGCCGCGAAGCATGTCCTTCCAAATATACTTCTGGATTAAAAAACAACAAAGAAGAATCGAATGTGGGGGGATATTTGCCCATTCCTTCAGCTCAGCTAATACCAGTTCAAGATAGTCATTACTACGATCTGTAACTCCAGTGTATGGATTGTACACCCCCTGTTCTTCCAGTATCCATCGCCCCAATTTTGTAACAACCTGGGGGTTCACATTCGTCATGTAATATTCGAGAAAGAGCTCAGTCCAGTTTTCTTTGTATTTGTTAAGCATGTCCTCATATCTTTCCAATGAGGTTTGTGAAAATAGATTTCTTAAGTCTTCTAGACCAGAGATGACTTCCTGCTGCATGGCTCCCTTCTTATACAACCATTCCTTAGTGCTATTTAGTATCAGTCTCCATGAGGAAAGATGTTGCAAGTTTGGGAAGATTTCATTCAACCCATCAATTTTACTTTGGTCAAACTCAGTGATAAAATAAGGGTCCTTGTCTTTAAGAGATGGGATCATTGCTAGAAGAACTTTAGCAAAGTCAGCATGAGCTTTAATAGCACTATCTTCATGCAAAACAAAATGTGTTGGAATAACTGGACGCCCTTCAAAAGGAAAATAAGTAAAAAGTAATGGCGTAAGATAGAATTCTCCAAGCTTATAAGTTTTACTGTAAGAAAATATTGTTAAATTAGTATTAAGATCAGATTCAAGGATCCTTTCAACTTCCTCTGACAAAGTATCAAGCCCAAAAATGCAATAAAACTCTGGCACTAGTACAATTTGCTTAACAAATCCATCAAGGTTGTATGCTATATCATGCAGTTTTTGAAAACTGTCCTTTGAGATCTTTACTTTTCTGTTTCGAAGGGCACGTTCTCGTTGTACACTAGCCAGCTCCTTCAGCGACTCATCGCGGGCTACCTGGGTGTCTTCTAAAATTCGACTTGGCTCACTTGTGCTCTTGTCCTTTGTATTTTTCTTATTTCTTTTTAAGACGACACCTACAAAACAACAGAGATACATACAGATGTAAAGAATGTAAACAAAAAAGATTGGAAAACGTGTTAGAAAATCATTTACACAAATGTCTTGATGGTTAAAGTTTGTGATTACCAAACAAGAACATGCAACATACATTTTTCAAAAGGCAGTTGAAGGCCCTGGGACTTACTTAAAGGTCGACAAGAATTGTGAAGAGAAGATGGAGGGTAATTCATAGGATCTGATGGGGGCATCAGATGGAAAACATTCTCTTTAAAATTTCGAGAATGATGACTACAGCAAATAGCATTTCAGAACATCAAAAAAGGTGAGTCCACTGAAATGTTAAACACTTCATTGATTATTCCATGCTTTTATAAGACCCAATATAATATGCAGACTTATCCATCAAGACTTTACATGGATCTTTTTGTGACTCTTCTAACATAATTCTATTTGGACCTTTCAAGACCAACTTGTCTCAACTTCCACTAATGGAACAGAAAATTTAGTAACATAAGTATTAGAGAAAGTTTATAGAGGCACTACGAATTAACAAAAGTTTTCTTCGTTGGAATAAAAGGCTTCTGTTGAAATATACTTACAAATATGCAAGGGCAATGGAATTGTAAATATACCAAATACAACCAAAACAAAACCCCTAAACAAGCAAAACAACATAAAATCCAGTGACATTTGAATAAGTACAGGGGTATGGAAGAGCTTTGGTGGTTAAGTGTGGGGTGATCCTTAAAAATGAAAAGACTTTCATGTATTAGTAAATCAAGCTTGTTGGTTGTTTTATCAAGAATACAAAAAATCGTGAAAAGAGGTCGCTTGACCAGTTTCATTAATATGGCCCACGATGGAGGAGGAAATGTGTCAATGTCACTGTATATGTATATATATGTAGTATACATGTGACACTGTTAAAAGTTTAAGCCAAAACACAGAATAAATTAATGAATTTCCTATTACCCACCAATGGGTTTCGTCTCATAATACCAAGGACTTTGGAGATCCTTTGCTAAACATTTGTGCCATGATGCCACAGAGGTTTGAGCATTGGCTTCTGAGTCTGAGGATCGTATAAGCCTTATGTATGAGTCCCCACAACCGTATAGTTTAGAGCACTAAAGGCAATTGTCACCATGCAAACTTGGTAGTGTATTTTTATTCTTAGCATCAAACGACAACAATTTACAAATAAAAACTGGTGGAGCATGGTTTGTTGTCAATGCAGGGTCCTATAGTTGTCTCCAAAAGTGTAGTGAACCTCACAAGAAGAGAACCAAGCAAAGGTGAAATAAGCCTGTTATCGGTAAGAAACTATCTTTTTTGCCCACTCCTTTGAATATTGATTCGGCCCAACTGAGAAGAGAATTAGAAGAATTTTCAAGAGGGATAAAGTTAAGGTGTCATTTTGGAGGTCTTTGAGAACCCAGGAATGAGAACTGGATACCAATAATCAATGACCCACTAGTACACTTTATTTGGAAAAGTTAAGCAAGAAATGTATGTCCATAAGGCGAGAAGGTGAGAACTTTAGTAATCTTAGTGTAGAAGAAAAGGTAGCTTTAAATAGTCTTAGACGGGATGCTAGTGTAGTCATCACATGAGCAGACAGGAGATCAGATGTATTGGTATGGGATAGGCAGGATTATATTTTGAAAGCTTATAGACAGTTAAGAGTAACAGAGGTGTATGAAAAGGTGGAAAGGCATCCTAGTGAACAGTTATAGGGGCTAGTCACAGTCATGATTTAGTTAGGTTAATGAAGCCTACACAATGCAGGCTTCATAACAACTAAACGCTTACTCCAAGGGCATTGGTCAATATTTACGTACACCCTTTACCGACAAACGGGAAAGTATTTCCCAGGAGCCCTTGCCTAGGTCAAAGGTGACCCACAAAAGTGTCATATGAATGCTTAAAAGGATTAGGTACTGTCCGTATGATGCCAAAGCAATGAAGTTGATGAGTTGTGTTGATAACTTTGTACCTACTCAATTTCTGATTACAGACTGCTGATTGCTTTTACAAAGGCAATCGTGAAAGCCTACTGCTACATCAACAGAAAGTGGAAAGACTACATTAGGTGGACAAAAAGGTACAATAATCACATTATGTGGCTCACAACATGCATAAAAATAACTTGACATGTTGCTGTGCATAAGAATTACCTGCCATGGCTATATATACATATATGTATGTTCATATGTATGTACATATATAGACACATCATACAATAACTGTGCAAGTACCTATAAAGATACAATAACCAAACATACCTTCGGTCTCTCCAAAATAATGTATTAACACAGGCTTCAGTTCACGTTCATCATTGTATAAACTGTAAGAATGTTTCTGAAATTTTGAGATCCTTCCACCAGGCAACTTTGCAGAAAAATAACGCTTGGAGACTACAGGACTATTTGAAGGTATTGCCTTTGGTCCACAGTTAACCCAGGTATAGGGGTCTTTCTTCCAATCATCTATGGATTTTAAATGCAAGCAAATGAAATGTAACCAGTGGCTGAAACCAAATTCATAGACGTAAAACTTCATCTAATACATAAGGGGTGTTGATATGAAATTACTATTGATATGAAACTAAAAATTTTTTTAAACTCAACAATATCTTATAAGTGAATACAAATAAAGGAACATGAGACAGAAATTATTTTCAAAATGCAGCCAACATTTATTAGAGCAGCATAACTCAAAAGAAACTGGTCTAAGCAAGATCTCTATAACCAAGCACAACAATAGACTACCATCAACCAAGTCTCTCAGTTTGTGATGTGATTTTGTACGCTTAAATCTCAAAATGCACGTAGAAGAAATTAGTAATTGTTTTTTAATTACTCTCATTGCACCTTCAACTGCATATGTGAAAAATACAACTATAAATCTCATGCTGCTGACAAGATAACTTTGAGGTATGTGCTCTATTACTGATGTACAAAAATTATAGCAAGGGGCCTGATGAACTGTTGACAAAAGGTTTACTGGTTAACACTAAATCAACCTTTGTGGCTTATGCATCACACAGATTAAATCATACGGTACCCCATTAAAATACAATACAAATCATCAAGAGAAAACACACTAGTCAATCCATTATCCATTCACAGCATTCATGGTACACTGCTTTACAATCTATTTTCATAATTGTCTTATAATGAAGAATGTTGCACTTAAAAAGTTTACAAGGATGGTATATAATTAGCACCTTACCATTGAAAAAAATACTAATGCTATTATTAACTTGTATTGTCTTAAAGTGTTGTACAGCAATTGTACAGCTTAAAACAGCTTAATACTTTTTAAAAATAATGCTAAACTTGATATCAAACCATTTACATCCCTTAGGACATTCCTGATGACTCTCAAGGAGGTCTTGAATTTAAAAGTGTATTTGGAAAACTTGACTTGTCATCTGGTTTTATAACATCACTGTAATGTTGATGCAAAGTTGAATCAATCACCAGTGGTTTTGAAAAAGATATCTCATTCCATTGTCACACACACACTGTAGAACACCAGCCTGGAAACCTTGTCAAATGTGCACTGAAGTTAGTTTTTGAGCAACATTTTTGAACGACGTTTTGGCATAACAAATATTTCTTCGGACATATTCTATAGAGGGTGCTTTACGAGAATTATTATTTCACAAACCGGTAAAATTAGCCAAATACTACAATATTCCATTTGCAAACCTTAAATTAAAACCATTTGAAGTACTTGTTGAACTGTTACTAAGTAACTAAATAAATCAATCAATAAATAAACAATTAAATATATAAATAAATAAATAAATAAGTTAATTAATTAATCAACTAAAAAAACAGGATCTAAATTTGCATATGAAGGTGAACTGAAGCTCCCTAGACCCACGTTTGCATGGAAAAAGAAGAAGTGAAGTGGTATTTTTTATGTAATGACTAAATTTTTCAAATATATTGGTTAGTATATGAGGTTTCCGTACGATGGAAAATATGCAACAGATTTCAAGAGTGCAGGAAAATTAAAGAACATGTGTACATTCTATGCAAACTGCATTCTAAACATCTTCAGTGCATGCAGCACAGTTTCAACACCGGGTAAAAAATTTTTCGGTATTCAAAGCCTTCAGGAACAACACCAAACATCAATTATCAATCTTAACAATCTGGATGACAAAATATTTATCAGTCAATATATTGTCAATTACATACTAAATAATTCTTTAAATCAATTCTACAAAAAACTTTTGAAAATTGTACATTTTATAAAGGATAATATATATAATGTCTACTAAACATAAGAGACTGTTGACTCACATAGCCTTGTGCCTTGCTATATATATGGATATATTTATATAGATATATTCATATGTAAAAACATGTATAAAATAAAGGAATTTTAGCAACTATACATAGTACCTCAACAGAGAGTGCTTTTTATAAATTCATCAAGAGGGGAGCATTACGACAATAGGCTATAGCTGCACTAAGTGAGAGCCGAGTGGGCTTGAACTGGTAGCCCTAATGTATGCTATATATACATAAATAAAGTAAAGGAAGAAGACTAATGTATATATAATGAGTATATAATGTATATATAAAGTATATATCTAAATATATATAATACATATATATATATAATATAAATATATAATATAAATATATAATATAAATATATTTAAATGTGTATATGTGTTAAAGTAAGGAGAGGAATCTACTACGCTTTTATCACAAATTGGTTAGCTCACTAAAGTCGACTTTTTTGAACTACTATTATCATTTCCTTGGCTTGGCTAGCTCAACTCCACAAGGCAGTCTTCAGGTTGACAAATGACAATCACAAAGGCCGTTGTGTAATTCTTATAACTAAAAGTTTAGGCCGAACTTACCTTGGTTGTCAGGTCTACTTGGTACAAAAAGATACACATCACTACTTTGAAGATCATGCGGGATTGCATGAACAACTGGATATTCATCTGCATGTTGCAATAAATACACAACCTTGTCTAGACTTAATGCTTTTGTGCTACGGAGCGCAAAATTCGTACTGCCTGGCTCCCCTTGCGTCGCCATTTTGAAAATTGAGACAACACGACAAAGGAAACAGGGAGCTGTGGTTCATGTTCTCTTATCATAGGGAGTCAGTTTACCACTATTATAACTTCGTTGTTATTTTTGTTTGAGTAAACAGTTTATCTTTATGTAATAGTCATTTTACTTTACCGTAATTATAGTTTACATCAGATAAAGAGGGATTGTTTCAGGTCATGCAGCAAAGATGATCCGAAAATCAAACCCTGATAGAATTAATGGTGGATGGGTGTCCACAATGCGGACGAGCATTTGCTCTTGGGCCAAGCGGGTTTGCTAAAGATAGATGCATAATGCTAGCAGACAGAATGTGCCTTATGTTGGATTCAGCTGGACACATGATGGGTAGAAAAGTCATGTTTACTGCAACTGAACCTATTGTTTCTGTTTATGGATGGATCGCAAATGTTTGTCAAGCTGCATCACGTGCGAATAGCTTTGACCACGTATCGAGAAATAGACATAATTTATATTGAACGAAGTAATCACTTTGCGTGCAAAGCATTGGTCTGTTTTTATGGCTGATTGATAATTATGGCTGCAGATGAATTGGCTCGAATATTCAAGTCACTGATGTTTAGTCAAAGCCCAGTGATGCTTATGGTTTCCCTATTAAACACCTGCAAAGGAGAGGCGGCTGATACTGAATTTCGCATCGTTTGTGCGTCAAAAGCGTCTATTTCGACTGAAGTTTAACCCTATCCTTGTCTAACTATGCTAGCATTGTAATGTTCAAAAGAAAATTAAATGTGAACAATACACGAGTCGAACAGAGAGACACCGGTGTAACAATCTGAAAGATGGTCCTTAGGCGACCTACAGTGGAAGCCCTTTGGAATACTTGCCAAGGATGCAACGTTTTCTTATATTTCATATTGAGCGATATTCCGGGATATTCAATGGGAAGTGTGAAAATGGCATGATGTAAATTTGAAGTCACTTAAAAGCAGTATTTCTAACTAGTAATACTTAATGCAACGGATATATATATATATATGTTGGTTTTGGAGTTTATATCTATAACTCAACCAGATTAGCAGGATTAGAATTTAGAGCCAGATATATTATGAATAATGATCTGCGACAGTTGTCTTTTGCGTGATTTTTCATTTAGTATATCAGTCTTCGTCGTCTTAGGAATATTGGAAGTATCAGGTAGGCCTATGCCGACAGTTGAAGGAGAGATCTTATCAAAAATAACACAAGAAGGGCTTGATTACAGTGAGTATTGATGACTGCACTTTCATGCATTGTATACGACAGTGGGATTATTAGTATAATCATCATTATCATCATTACTATTATTCTTATCATTGTTTACATCGTGATGTCTATTGTTGCAATTTGTGTAGATCGTTGCCATACCTACCAATATCTACAACATTTCCTACAGGATCATTGTTGTCGCCACCAACACAAGCCATCATCTGTTATCATCATTAATCGTTATCATTCTTATCACCATCGTAATCACCATCAATCATTATCAAGGTCATCATCACGATCACAGTCACTCATCATATGATCATCATTAGTCATTATCTTTATCATCACTAGTTATCATCATGGTCACCGTTAATAAGTTATCATCATCACCATTGTGATCACTGTCAGACATTGTAATTTTTCTTAGGTTCACCGTCAATCATCATTAAAATTAACAATTTATCGTGATCTATCATTATCATCATAGGCACTATAAATCACAGCCAATGCCCTCTTGCTCCTCCTCATCATCATTGCTCCTCATCATCATTGCTCATCATCAATGATGATTATCAAAAACATGGTTATCATTATCATAGTCACTATCAATAATTAAATTCTTCTGCTTTTCACCAGAATCATGCTTATGATCATCATAAATCATTATCATCAGCATTGTCAACAGCAATGACATTCATTTCTTCATTAGTGCTTGCATCATTTTGTCATTAAATTTATTTTTCATTCCACTTGTCACCATTACAGCCGTCCTAATTCAAAGACATGTGCATCATTTGAAAATGACTGAGGTTTGCTATCCCGATTACAGATATATTCTTAATATACTGGAATGACAGTTTTAACCTGTCATTTCTTTTATTTCAGTCAGAAAAATTGGAGTGCCATTTCTTGTGATGGAATTAAATTCCTTGAAGATACCAAATGTCAGTGGTTCAACACCTACACCTTTGGGAACTGTATCATTTGGCTTATCAGCGTAAGATGAAAGGATTTTTTGTATTTCAACAAGTTCTGTCAGGGTACTGACTATTCCTTTTCATATGAGTTCATTTGGTTACTGTTTTTTGTATTTCTGAGCAGACAAATTTCCCCTGAATATAATGGCTATAATAAGTGCGGAGCTAGATGGATTACCTAGCACTTAAGCAAGTGAGTGGCAAGGAAGAAAAATTGTCACTAATGGTTCTGGCTTACATTCACTCTAAGAAAAAGGCTCAGACCTTAACATTAGATGACTCAGTTGCCTTCCTGACTACATTTCAATTAAAAGCTTATGCTCTACAGTAATCCTAAGTCTGAGTTATGTGCAAAAGCACACGTCAGACAGATTATAACTCATAGTCTGTCTGATGAGTGCTTTAAAATTCCATTCGTCTGAACATAAGCCATCATGGCAAGAAACTCCAAGTAATGGATTTACTGTTTGTTGTCTTATTGATTATTTGTATGTATGTATGTATGTATGTATGTATGTATGTATGTATGTATGTATGTATGTATGTATGTATGTATGTATGT
>JANTCA010080671.1:0-14587 GCA_024741275.1 Chironex yamaguchii
ACTACTACTACTACTACTACTACTACTACGACTACTACCAATTCTACTACTACTACTACTACTACTACTACTACTACGACTACTACCAATTCTACTACTATTACTACTACAACAACTATTAGTACTACTGCTAATACTACTACTACTACTACTACTACTACTGCTACTACTACTACAGCTACTACTACTACTACTGCTGCTACTACTACTACTACTACTACTACTACTGCTACTACTACTGCTGCTGCTGCTACTACTACTACTACTACTGCTACTACCAATTCTACTACTATTACAACAACTATTAGTAATACTACTACTACTACTGCTACTGCTGCTACCACTACTACTACTACTGCTGCTTCTACTGCTACTACTACTACTGCTGCTACTACTACTGCTACTACTACTACTGCTACTACTACCACTACTACTGCTACTACTACCACTACTACTACCACTACTGCTACTACTACTGCTACTACTACTGCTACTACTACTGCTACTACTACTACGGCTACTAATACTACTACTACTACTACTACTACTACTACTACTACCACTACTACTACTGCTACTACTACCACTACTACTACTACTACTACTACTACTACTACTAATGGTGCTACTACTATCACTACTACTACTACTACTACCACTACTACTACTACTGGTGCTACTACTATCACTACTACTACTACTACTACTACTACTACTACTACTACTACTGGTACTACTACTATCACTACTACTACCACGACTACTACTGCTACTATTGCTGCAACTTTGTTTCTACTTTTGTATCTGCTTCTTTATCTGCACATATATTTTATACATTTTTATGTTTAGTTTCTAATAGTTTCTAAGTCAAGCGTAAGCCATGTTTAGCGTTCTTTAGATTTATCTGCCAAGTAAACGTTTACGTGTATAAAGGATAGTGTTGCCATACGACAGGAAAAAGACGCAGATTGCAATGCACTGCTACTACCTGCCCTGTCTTTTACTAGCATGTTGAGGGCTTACTTTTTTATGTAAATCTCAAGTTGATATAAAAGCCTACAGTCTTAACCTAGGAGTTACTAGTTGATAATCACATGACTTGTCCGTGAATTTGTGACCTGCTGTGTCATAGTCATCAGCTACTCCGTTTTTGAGCCTTTAACAGTGTAATGAGGATTATGAGGATGCCTCCATCTTTATTTGAGTATCAGTGAGTTGTTATCTCCTTAGATATTTGCTCTGATAGAAAAATCTCTAGACAGGAAAGGTACAAAGTATATTTTTATTGAACTATGAAAGCTTTAACTTTTGTCGTAATGTTTTTGTTAAGCTCATAGAGGGATGATAATTACACATGATTGACGTATTTGTAGATAGTAAAGATTTGGTTGAAATTTTGTAGCTATTCAAACCATATATTACCACGAAAAACTTTGTCTTTAAGTCGTGAACATCCACCACTGGGTGTAAGACATACTTACAATTAGTTAAATTAAACTGCATTGTAAAAACCGTCTTCCCAGTGGCCTGTATCTGGTTCCCACAATGCTTTCTTTTGAATGATGAGAGCAATCAGTCATTTGTTTAAGTCAGCATGCTCTAACATTTCCTTTGCCTTGTGTTCCAAAGCAGATTTAAATACTTCTGCGTGAATAAAATTAGGTATATGCAGAGTAGGAAGAGCAACTATTTACGTTGTTATAGGTAGAAATAGCATGTTTGTAGGTCATGATGCATTTTAATGCATAAGAAAGGTCCCCTACATTCTTCTTCTTGGAATACCATGCCAAAGACTAAAGTTGGCTATCATGGGCCTGAAACCATTTCGATCACCCACCCGTTGCATTATCTCCACCATACTACCCTAGCAACCGACGCCTGTTCCTCCATTTATTGAAGTATTTTCCGTCTTCTCACACACCATTCACCTTTCCCCTATCACAAGCTTCTGCAATCCTCTTTTCTCACCATATGTCCAATGAACCTCATTTGCTTTCTTCTAATGGTCAACATTAAGCTCCATTGTTTTCCCCACCATATCCATTTTGCACTCATTCCAGAGTTTTCCCCTACATTAGCATGATAAAATACATCCTTCAAATGTGCATTAAATGGAAGTAAAGGAAGACTTAAGTACTTTATAGAATACGTATTGGAAGTACACTTGCATTAAAAACAATATCTGTCTTTAAACATCGAAGCTAAAAAGTCATATGTCAGAAATACTTTATGTTGAGTTCCTTTGAGAGCTTTGCATATCTCAATGCATTTCTTTATTTTCAATCTTATCTTTCCCTCCTTGCCACCTTTGTTTTGCTCTTCTCTTTGCGAATCTCTGTCAGTTGCAGGCACAACCAAACTAACATACATTTTCGAGACTTGATACCTTGTGAGAATTCCGTTTTTCTATAAGTTCTAGTATCAGTACCCTTACCAACTCCTTGGCTGCCTTCTTTTTACATCTCACCCTCAACACTCTGTCTAGCCTCAAATGATTCAATTTTTTTCTCCTTTTGCTTTCTCAAAATCTACAACAACACAAAGAAATACTCGATTTCGCGAGCTTCAACACTCTAAAATTCAGATAGTTTGGTTTCCGTATTTCATCAGTTTTCACTTACGGTTTGCAACAAGAGATAAATCTAGTAAAAGTTTGTTCAAAAGGCCCATTTCTTTGTAAAGCTAAACTTAAATCGTCTCTTGCGAGTGAAATTCTTAAGTATGAGTCTTTTGCTAAATTTTTGATGAGCGAAGACACTTGAACCATTTAAAGCCAAGGTACGTTCCAAGGAAATTCATAAACATGTTTGAAACGGGGATCATAGCTCAGTTTTTTCGTACATTTTCTCTCTGGTTGACAGGGGCTTGTCCAGTCGTCGAAGGGTAGTCTAGATCCAAAATACATATTTACTGAAGGATAGAACCGGCATTTACATGAGGCTGATTTGATGTTTCTAAGGGAGATGTAGCAGAATGAAACAATAGGATTTAAAATATTCGTTCTGATTGGTCTTTCAACAAAGAGGTACAAGGTGAAGCTAGATACCAGTTTACTTCCTTTTTACCTTCAATCGCATAAGACATGTTTCACTAGCTGCCCTTCGCCCTCAAGTTTGTGGTACAAGTCAGGTATGTTTGCTTCTTCGCTTTAAATAATCCATTCAATGAACTAGCCATAGTTAAACAGATTTCTGTTATATCTTGTTGCAAACTCCACTCATATCTTTGAGATTAGGTTAAGCTTCTTGAGCTACAGTTTCTCTTTAAAGGGCATCAATCGATGTATTGTAGAACTCTTACACTTCGAATCTATGAGCAATCCGTAAAATGTGTGTATTTACTATAGTCATCTTTAAATTATTGTTTATACATGGTAATTGGTACATATTGTGAAACTAAATGAACTAACCAAATGCTTGTTTTTGCTGGTGGTATCTTGTATATGTATGTGTGTATGTATATGTGTGTGAGTATATTTGTCAAAGACTGAACCATCGTAGCACATATTATCGTTGTACCATCAAAATTTTGCAACATTCTACTTGGAAAACGTTTATTTCGTGTTTTTTTTCGTTTCAGATATATTATACCCCATGATACTCGAGCACTCGTCCCCTTAATACCTGAGTTAACTATGGTTCGAAAGTTTGTGTTAAGAATTTAAAATTACAACCCTTTTGGTCTTGCCTATCAGGGAAGACTCTTTTAACCTCTTTCAAATTGACGTTGAAAGTTTTAGTGGGTACTTGAATTTAATTCATCTATTCCACTATATTTTTAGCATCGAATAGAGCCCAAAATATTACAAAAATTCTAACATAACGAACAATTCAGAAGTTTTGGTGATAGAAACAGAGAGAAAATTTTAACGCTATTTTGAAGCAAGAAAATAATTTTCATGAGTTCTTACTTCCTTTAGTACGCGTATTTACCTCCTTCGGTTTAGACAAGACCTTAAAAATATGCGAGAGTTCGCTCGTTTAAATAGCTCAAAATAGATGATAACCAATGCGAAATTTCTTTCTCTAAAAACAGGCCGTTATGACATTCAATATTTATCACCGAACAGTGTAAATTATTGTTTAAATCCCTGACTTTAGATATTTGTTTATTATTCTGTTGTTTACAGTTGCTTACGACATTCCTGTTGTCTCAGCATGTTATGTAATTACCACTCACCACACGTGTACCCTTCTACACAAACGTATATTTAGTTGAAGGTAGTGTTCTTCAACTTCTACATGCAAGAGAGATGACCACTTCAGCGCAAGGATATTTCAAAGCGTTCCTAACATTACACCTTTTCAGTTAAAAACAGTACAACATAACAGAGCAATTTATAACCAGCTATACTACACTTCGATAGATTTTGCAAATTCTAAACTATATTGATAATGAACATTTAATTCACATTGCTAATTTTGCCACTCGGCATATTTGCTCACAAATTAGCAAATTATAACATTTACGCCTCACGTTATCGAATGAAATCACGAAATTTTACAACGAGTTATTTCATCGAACACATCTGTCAGTGCGATTCTTTGTCCATATCCTGCCAAAAGATGTGCGGTGTTTCTCTCAATTTTTGGCCCCATGTCTTGGCAATAGATGTGCAGTATTTTTCTCAAATTTTCTTCTACGTCTTGGCAATAGATGTGCAGCTATTTCTCAAATTCTTTGTCTATGTCTTGCCAATAGATGTGCAGTATTTTTCTCAAATTCTCTTCCATGTCTTGGTAATAGATATGCAGCTGCTGTTTCTCAAATTCCTTGTCTATATCTTAGTAATAGATGTGCAACATTTTATCTCAAATGTTTTGTCCATGTCTTGCCAATAGATGTGCACCATTTCTCTCAAATGTTTGGTCCATGTCTTGACAATATATGTGCAGAATTTTACTCAAATATTTTGTCCATGTCCTGCCAATAGATGTGCAGCATTTCTCACAAATGTTTGGTCCATGTCTTGACAATATATGTGCAGCATGTTTCTCAAATTCTTTGTCTATGTCTTGCCAATAGATAGGCAGCATGTCTCTCAAATTCTTTGTCCATAGCATCTTGCCAATAGATAGCCAGCATTTGTCGTAAATTCTTTGTCTATGTCTTGCCAATAGATATGCAGAATTTATCTCGAATTCTTTGTCCATAATATCTTGCCAATAGACAGGCAGCATTTGTCTTAAATTCTTTGTCTTTGTCTTGCCAATAGATGTGCAGCATTTATCTTAAAATCTTTGTCCGTGTATTGACATAAGATACTCTTTGTTTTCTTGAGTGCTTCCTTTTTGTCTTGACATTAGATTCAGCTCAGTCCAATACATACTTTCAGCCATGACAACAGCCATCCGTAATATTTTCTAGATGATATGGCCCATTCATCTTGGTATGTTTGATTGTCTTGATGTCAGATTTGATCCAGGGCCTTTGGAAACATCTTAAGATCTGTGATGCTTCATTCCTCCCAGACTCTTTGTTTGTGTCTTGACATCTGTAATGCAACATTCCTTTCAGATATGTCGTAAGATCTGTAATGCATCACTCTCCTCAGGTAATTTGTTTATGTCCTAACATCTGTAATGAATCATTCCTCCTGAATGATTTGGTTATCTCCTAAATTCTGTAATGCATCATTCCTCCTGAATGATTTGTTTATCTCCTAACATCTGTAATGCATCATTCCTCCTGAATGATTTGTTTATCTCCTAACATCTGTAATGCATCATTCCTCCTAGATGCTCCGTTTATATCTTAACGTCTCTAATGCGTCATTCTTCATAGATGATGTAGTTACTTGGACTTCTTCATCATGTATGCTATGTTTTCATTTTCTCACCGCACATTTGATTTCCTTTGAATACCTTCTTGGCTTCTTTCCCCTTAAATGCCTTGCTTATTTATGTTTGAAAAGTAGATATGCCAGGTTCTTTATGATTGAAGTTCTTAACCACGCGCATTTGAGACGTCTAACTGTTTTAATATCCTGTAACACTTTCAGTTCTGTTTATGCTAGTATTTCTATTTAAGAGATGAGAGGATGTTCGAAAACTAGGACGCCTTTAGTACTTATTCCTCATTACACACAAGTTGTATTCATTGGAAAATTTAGCTGCTCTCCATTTTCTCAGTTGTAGACCGTGTTTTATTCTGTTCTTTTCGTCGTGAACCCTTAACAGCATTTGTCTGAGCAAGCAGGTATCCAGGGCAGATGTTTTGTCTTATAAATATTGACTCCAAAGCTTAGGTAATTATGACCCGTA
This sequence comes from Chironex yamaguchii, assembly GCA_024741275.1. Lineage (NCBI taxonomy): Eukaryota > Metazoa > Cnidaria > Cubozoa > Chirodropida > Chirodropidae > Chironex > Chironex yamaguchii. Next base: position 6,264 of record JANTCA010080671.1, read on the forward strand.
AATTGCCCTTTTATCTCGTACGAACTATTTCCTCGATTAGCTCAAAATAGTCCACCCACGTACGTTTGAGGACAGTTGCTGCACTAGCTGCCAGCCGAACATATGATGTTGTTCAAGGTTTTACTTTTAAAACCTGTACTAGGAACGCTTACAATAAACAAAGAAATGTAAAATGAAAAAGTCAGATGGAGGAATAACGATTGGCCCTTGGCTATTTACCTTCGTTAACCTTTATACGCTTTATAACACATCACAATTTTAGTATATTTGGCAAAAGCCCTTCAACCATCAATGTTTTTCAATTACGACCGACCCCTTCCTCGGTTATCAGATGATCATCTTTCATTAGACATAAAAGAATCAAAAGTGCAATGAAGGCAAACAAAACAATCGAAGACTACGATCAAGTCCATTCATGTTTTCACCAAACACAGCCAGTAATCCGAATTCCATTAAAATACCACTGTCCAATCCTTTCCAGGGGGTTACATCAGTCTGACCGTATAGGTAGACAAGAACACATGACCTACGAGAACCTTTCATAATGTCATTGTTATTTGGTTCAACGTAGCAAAGTTCAAGATCGCTGAACTTCACTTTTCTGACTATTTCTGATAGAGAAGTAATGAGTCGTTGATATGATACTATGATCATTATTGGTTGAGCAACATAGAACGTAGCAGAAGTCTAAACAAAGTGGCCTTGTTTTGATATACGTCACGTTTCTGCAAACAGGTATCATTGTGTTTGGTAGTAAAGTAGACCACACTTTCCTTGAGAGAGGTATAAGAAAAGATACATCAGACAGAGACATTCTCAATCTGAAATGTGTGGATGTGCTTCCATTGCTCAGTCTTTGTGTTCAAGCCAGTAACTTGTTTGTCATTTGCACTGTGGTGTGAAAGGGTGAAATTATCTGGTCGTTGCTCTAAACACGCTATTCCAAATAACAAATCTTTACGAGTTCACAGAGCAGATCTGGACTGTGCTCACTCTATGTTTTGATGACATTGGTATGTTTTTCCCAGAACATTATTTGAATGCCAAAGTCAGAAATGGATGTTCTTACAATTTCCAGCAAGCGAAGAAGGAAAGGAAAGAAAAAGAGGTAAGGCTTGCAAGACTACTCCATTTGATATTTCAAACCGTTACTTTCAAATTTCGTATATTTTTCAACTCGTTTTCAAGTAAGCTTCTCTTGAGTTGGTTATTACATATGTTTTGCAAATACAGAGTTCTTTCCTACCTAACTTGACCTGTTAGTGTTTTAAACAGAACTGTAATAGTAAGTTTGACAAAGGTATGTCTTATAGCTAAAATGGTCGTGGCGGACATGCGAATGAGGGACGTTCTTCATAGTCAGCTACATATTTTCTTTCAGAGCATATTCTATGTCAGGACGATTCTATTTAGGTATCAATTAAGAATGAAATGTGATGTATATGTGGTATAGTCTTCCTAGTGAACTATGCTTCTCAATGTAATCGATCAGCCTTGACATAAATTATGCACGAAAATATTTCTCAATGAGTAAAGCGTGTCCTTAGACATGGCGCTTTGCAAGCTATTTGTTTTCCGGTGGAAGTGTGGCTTAGAAGTCGTTCTCGGTTATAACAATACCTAAACATTATTTGATGTTAATTCAGTAAGTCTTTATTTCACGTTTGATTAAACGGGAAAATAGAGAAAATACCAATCTTATTGGCACGTTTAAACATTTTCCCCGTGGATATGACCTGTTATGAAGTGCGTGTGCGCATTGCAATTGCTTTTTCAGTCTAGGGACTATGTATTGAGATGTCGTAGACATTTGGTAATGTCTGAAAAAACGCGCCATTTTTTTCTTCCCCTTCAAAATCTCAACACTGGCACCAGCTTTTCGTTTCTTAAAACAGTCAAAGCTTGCATCGCAAACTGAAAGCACTGAACATTAGAAATATTCGGTCTGAATCATTACAGATGTTCATTTAATTAATTAGAAATCTGTATTGGAGTACAGCTGATAGTTATAATATAACGTTGTGAATCTCCTTGAGCGTGAGGCAAAAAATCAATGCAAAATAACAAGTTTCTGCTTAAATGTTCAGCTAAAATGTACATGTATGAGTAATAATTTCCGTTTCTTTTACAAAACCACGTTAAGAAGACGATATTGTGAAACAAATACAGCTCCTTATAACATCTCTTGGACACTCTTTACATAAAATATTATAGCTAATGCCCTCTTTAAACACGTGAACTCATAACAAATTGTATGGTTCAAGAAATGAGAAAAGAATACTCTCTTTTCGCTACGGATAAAAAGCATCTAGTTTCTTCAAAGATGAATTTTGAGGCACGTTTTTCGATCAGGGCAACAATTCCTTGTATCTAGGACATCAGAAATTCGTTTTAATTCTGCATTGGCCGCATCAACTAGTACCCATTGATGTGTCACTTCCGAGAGTTGTTTATCTTTTAGTGAAATCGAGGATTGAATACGTAAAGTATTGAATTGGCAAAGGTCAGTGTTTACATGTAAGGTCATGTCTTACTTTAGGTCAAACTATCATTCTGAGTCATCCTCTTGTAACATTCAAACTGTGCACGTTTTTTCACATGGCGTCAATTCAAGGATTACAAAGCGAACGAATGTTCGAAGTTTAGACACATAATAAAGATAAAATTACTATATATTGTTGTTGTAAGGATAGAAACTGCCCCTTGTGTGTCAGCATTTACTTTTCGTCGGCAGGAAAGCACTCTGCAGTTGCCGAGGCATATTTAATTGTTATGGTATAGGTAATGAAGATTCCAGACTTCTTAGAATTTCGCTCAGTTGGAGGGTTAGGATTAGACACGCTTGTCTAAATAGATACATACTTGATGGCTATAAAGCAAAAATCAAGCTTGTCTGTTTTGATCAGAGAGAGCATCAAGGGCTTCAGTACACAAGTTCAGTGGTTTAGAGCTGACTTACAGTTCAAAGTAAAACACACTTTCAACGCGCAGTCATAGGGGACTATTTTAATGTTTTTGTTCTCGTCTGGGCAATGCGTGAAAACAGTCTGAATTCCAGACAGACAAACCCTCGATCCAGACGACCACGTGGCTGCTAGATACAATAAGATGGTTTTGTCTAACATTGGCCTACTTGTTCTGACCTTTGACTTACTTTCGAACTCTTCTAAACCTAATGTCCTTTTGCGCAGAAGAGGACCAGTTTTTACACGTCGATAGAATAGAATTATGTTGTATGTCGACTGAACACCAAATTTTTCAACCTCTCATGACATCCAGAAATGCCGATCGCAGAGAACCTCGGCTTTTAAGAATCTGCACGCTATCACCTAAGCTGATCGCGGAAACCAGGGGGACACGTCCTTGGTGCAGTGTCAATATACAACAGACGTCTGCTTCCTATGCAAACTTGGTTGCTAATCAACTCAGCTGGTGATTGTGCATGTATTGTTAAACGTTAGCGTTTTGGTGCAAACGTCTGACGTTAAAAGCACGATCCATAGACTGTCTGGTGGCGGCAACTTAACTGTGAAATAAAGAACAATTCGCGGAGCGTTCAAAGGATTGCGTGTAATATCAGTGAGACGTCTTTGCAAGGGATTATTCGGCCCTTGTAAGAGGACTGGTTCTTGGAGATTATAATCCTTTGTTCGCACTGATTTGGTGGGAGCATTGGGGGATTGGATCGTAGAGACGAAAAGAAGGACAATAGCATGGTTGAAAACAGAAGTTAAATTAAAGCAGTGTATCTTTTGAAGAATAGAAAAGTAATCCTGCAGATCGGTTACCATGTATGCCCACAACGAATGGCAGAAACAGTTGAATATTGTTGGCTACTCTCATGCATTCCCCTTTCTGACTATATTATGTAGTCTTCGTGCGCATGTGCGATTTTGGCTTAGTTTTAAATACCCATGTATATAAGTAGCACAGTCTACACGATTACCAAATGGGGAAAGTGTCCAGCTCTGCATCAAATTTGCAGACGTTGCCGCAAAGCTAAACTTCCAGCATCTGGAACTCGTGATCGCTCTTTTGCTATTGTAGTTATTACTGCCCGTCTTCGTTCAAAACACTTGATCGCGAAACACAATGGGTTATTACCTCTCCTCCTGTATTGTCGAAATCTTGTATAGCGTTTTAGGGCCTCTCATTAACATCCTAAACTAAAGAAATTAACAATATCTAGTAGCGCTTTGAAGTGTTGAGCAAATGACAGAAATACCAATGAATTAAGGCCTGTTATTTATTATTAAAAGGACAAATATGAGACATGCATAAAACAGTTATTTTTGGTAAGTTATAGATATGAAGCCATTCTGTTGATTTATTCCCTATGCTTGTCTTAAATACAATATATTGCGCGTATTTTGCATCACATTTTCAAAGTATATTGTGGTATCGACCACTTGGTGTGTGATTGTAATCAATTTGTAGTGACTGCTGCGCTCTTTAATAAAGTTTAATTTGTAAATTGTTTTTAAGTAGTTTTTCTTTATTCCAATCAAAACGTAGACAAATCCGCTTAATGTTTCAATTATCTGTTTCAATAATTGAGAGCAGTTTACCTTAGCAAGACTTGTAGTTGTGCGTAATGCCTTGTATACCCCTGCACGGTTTTGGCAGCTTCATTTTCTTGCCATCAATTTTTATTGCTGCTAGTCACTTACCAGGTTACAAAACTCGTCAATCAATATTCTTCATATCCTGCTCATGTTCGATATTTGTAGTGTCTGATTCCTATAATCTTGGCACTGACTCCACTAAATATTAGATTATCCCTTGCTATGTAATACATACGAACCGTTGTTTATAGTTATCGGGGTGGTATCATTCATACTTTCTACAATATTATATTACACAGCTCATCTCAAGGATATCTGTAACTGGTTGATTGTCCCGAGGAACAAGGTTCAGTTAAATTTAAAGTTGACAAAAAGCCGCAGTTTTCTCCTTGTTATTGGACATTACCAGGGTGGTCTTCACTTAAGGAAGATGGCTGCTGACTTGTTAATGTAGGACAAACCATTCCATCTTCTATAATACTAAGAGAAACCTCTGAGAGTTCAAAGTTTGTTTCATCAAGCAACCAGAAGAAGAGTGTTGTTTGAATCATAAAACCATGTTAAAAGTACAAAAGTCGGACATACAAATGTGGAACAATTTTTAATCTTTCATTAAGGTTCATAGCATATCCATGTCCAAACAGAATTATCAGTATGCTGATTAACATTTGATATTTTGGATCATGCAAGGTAGTTGTGCAAGTACCTGATTTTTTCCTTTTGCTCGTTTTCTTTTTTTTCCCACTCTTTGTTTTGTCGTTTTTACTAGTGGTCTACTACTACTACTGCTGCTACTACTACTACTACTACTACCACTACTGCCACTACTACTACTGCTGCTGCTACTACTACTACTACTACTACTACTACCACTACTACTACCACTACTGCCACTACTACTACTATACTCTTGCTACTACCACTAATGTTACTGATGCTACTACTACTACTGCTGCTGCTATTACTACTACTACTACTACTACTACTACTGCTACTACTACTGCTACTGCTATTACTACTACTGCTGCTGCTAACGCTATTACTACTACTACTGCTGCGGCTAATAATACCACTACTACCACTACTACTACCGCTACCTTTAGTTCTATTGCTAAATAAAGCATGGACACATCCAGAACGAGTTAAATTTTAGGCAGAGTAACTGTAATTTTTAGAAACATTGTGTTACTTACGGTTTTTTCCCATGTGAAAGATTCAAGTAGTCAATTTCAAGTTACCTGTAAAGTGAGACTCAAAATCGTATTTTAACATCGTAAAGAAATAAATTGAGCTTACACACTATTACTACCACTACCACTTCTACCACTACTACTAGTACTGCTGCTGCTGCTACTACTGCCGTTGCTACTGCTACTTCTGCTGCTACTACTGCTGTTGCCACGACTACTACAAATACTACTGCTGCTGCTACAAATACTGCTGCCACTCCCGCTACCAGTACTACTACCGCCACCACCGTCTCCGTCACTGTTCCAGGTTTCAAAGTCGTGCAGTAAGCCACACCAATTAGCATCATAGTTCAAAGGTGATGTCCTCTGACACCGCGAGATAAATTTGCAGTCGTGATTTTGGTTGACATTTACAGGTACAAATTAAGGGGCAAATTTACTTTAAGGCTTGTTCCTTTTGGTTTTCCTGAATGAAGATAGGCGGGCGTTTCCTTCAAAGGATGATACAGACTTGCTTTCAGTCGTTTGCGGGAATTGCACGACATTATATTAAGGCTGTAATCAATACGTTTTTGTCTCAATCCAATACTTGTTTTACATTTTAAATTTCTTTTTATGGTTTCGTGATGGAAATTATTTTCTTGTGTGTCAACAAGACCTAGAGCTAAACTTAATTTTAAAATTGTAACCATTTGTAAATGCCTAATAGTCCTGTCGTGTGCATGTCATGCAGTGGGCAAAGGTTGGAATGAGAGAACGTGCTTCTGATTGGCTTGTTACCGTGCCTTCGAAAGAAGTATTCAAACGTATTCAGTATCTATAGTGTACGTCAATTTTCTGACTAAAATGAATATCCATCGCTGGATCCAAGGCAGAGCAAATTTAAAGCTGAAATTTTTGTATCCCCAGAAAATACCAATACTTTTTACTCCATAGGGTACAGGTCATTTCTCACTCATTCCTATTGTATCGTGTTTTGACTTGAAGCTTCCACTTAAAGTCCGAATCTCATGTGATGATAAGTAAGTGACCAAACCAGGTTTAGTTGAGTCCTTTAAAGCGAAAACATATTTACCTGAGTTTCTAGGGTGTCTTATATTTAAAGATGCTACTGTCCCAGTAGCTGGTAAATAGCTGTGTCTATGTAGCTAGTGTTTCGTATCCAGGAGACGATGCAATTATTGTTGAAGATGGTATATTATGTTCCCAGAGGACAGTTTATTTCGTAAAAGAATATTATTACTAAAGAAAAGGTGGCGTTTAAGAAGAGGACTCTGTTCTTGAAGAGACAATCTGTCCCAACACTTAATGTTCTTCTCGTTACACGTAACGTTAGGTGATATGTAGCATCCACATACATAATAAGTATCCTAAAAATTGCTACGGACAACAAGATGATGTTTCGCTAAAAGGGATAACGCTACTTTTTATCAGTTAGCACAACGCTGTACAAAATTTTGCTACTACCGCGGAGGTGACACTATATGCTTGAAGATGTGATTACGTCGAAGACAGTGTAATGCTGCTGTGTCCTATGAAATTCTGCTATTTATTAAAGGATTATGCTGCTTGCTTAAAGGTAAAGCCAAGCCTTGAAGAGATTTTGCTGCTTATTAAGAAATTATATTGATTTTAAGGGGTAATGCTGCGTCCTAACAGATTGAGCAGCACATAATCGATTATACTGCTTCCTAAGAGATAATACCATTTCCTAAGAGATAACGATATGTCCTTAAAGGTAGTTGTGCCTTAAAGGAGATAACGCTGCTTCTTAAAAGACAAGGTAACGTTCTTTACTTTAAGATAACGTTTCTTCCAAACAAGTATCTTGCTGTTCTTTGAGATAACATTGTACTGTCAAAGACATTATCTTAGACTTTATCGTCACGTGTGTCATTTCAGCTGTTTTCAGGTTGAATTAGATCGTTAGAACATTTTGTTGAAAAACATTGATCCATTGTTCTACAGAGTTTCCGTTACGTTTTATAGACTTTGCTGTTGAAAAATTGATTGCAGCCAAACAACGTAATCATTGTGGTTACATTCTAATGCTGTACCGACAGCTATGTGATTGGCAAACTTAAGCACTAACATAAGGTACGGCAATGTCATCGCGAGTTATAGGTAATTCAGAGGGTTTGCAATTTGGTACCTGCTCTTGATATAAGGTGATCTGATGCACTTGACAGGTTGCCAAGAACAACATTAAGAGAATATTTTCTTTTAACCCTAATTAAATGTCTCAGAGGGAATAGTAAGAGAAACTACAAGAAAGTTTGCAAAAATTATATAACTAGCTAACTAACTAACTAACTAACTAAATGAATGAATGAATTAATTAATTAATAAATGATTGAGTGAATCGAATAAATCAAGAAATTAATAAATCAATAAATGAATAAATGAATGAAAAATAAGTCAGTAAATAAATGAATAAATAAATAAAGAAATAAGCAAATACACAAATATGCAAATACACAAATGCACAAATACACAAATATACAAATATACAAATGTACAAATATACAAATATACAAATATACAAATATACAAATATACAAATATACAA
>JANTCA010080682.1:0-14587 GCA_024741275.1 Chironex yamaguchii
AAGGACTTTGAATGTCCTTCACCAAACCTTTGTGCCGTGATGGCACGGAGGTTTGAGTGTTGGCTTTTTAGTCTGAGGATTGCAAATTGGAGCCCTGTCGGCTATACATATATATATATATATAGATACATATATATACTTATGTATATATACATATGGTCTCTCAACAGACACAAGTGCTCGGATGTATTTTCCAGGAGTGGAGCATATTAACAATTGATTTATACACGGATGTAAAGGAAGGACTATATACAGCTAACAAGGTAGGCCCAGGAAAAAGTGGGAAAATAAGATCAAGCAATGGACAGGCCTCAAGCTGCGAGGCTTCCTAGATACCACACAAGATTCAGCAAGTGGAGAAGAGTCTCTGTATCAGAATCCTGTCATATCCCCTCTAGGATCCGTTAACGGTCACAGCTAGAGTGACTGAATATACAGTAAACAAAATGTACATTTGGACCGCAAAATGTTGATATCATTGAGAAAAATTTCCCAGTATGTCTGTAATTGTCAATGGAACTTACGTACTTGAGGGTAATAGGTGTATTAAGTGTGGAGATTTCTTTTTTTGGTTTTATCATAGTCAAGCTTATGATTAATGCTGTTTTACCTATCCGAATGGAAAACTCAAAGATAGCTCTTTCCTTTACACAATGACGTATCTGTCATCTAGTTTAACTACACTGAAAACTACCAGGCTTCATTGAATCTAATGAGCTAGGTAATTTTACCCTAACTCAACACTCTCTGAAGCTTCAAGTGACTCTGTAGGAAACTAGAGGCTCCTCTACAAGGATACTTTTACATATGTCTGAACTGCTTAATATGTTCCGCTTCTGACATAAAAAGTTCACGTTGTTACGGTTTTCTTTCGGTCAGCTAGACACTGTTAGGAATTTCATATTGCTAAAAAGACAATATGACTCATGTTAACGTTCGATGTCGACACTTACATTGCGTCAATCAGCTTATAAAGTATTACTAATCTAAATGTTTAAGTTATCCCTTAAATTTCAAATAACTGTCCAAACGTAGATTCCAAGGCAATGCCCGCAGCCAAAAGGTGCACTGTAATACTTGCTGTTAACGTAAGTTGTAGAGGTTTTACGTTTGATGCAGTATGCCGCCTTTCGTTTGTCATGTTGTCTAACATGGTGCAGTTTGCTGCTTTAACTGACATTGTGTCGCGTTATTACGTATTAAATTATTGCATTAAGCCGCACTTTTCTCTTTAATATGTACGCTATAACACATTTTATTGAACAAATTTTATATCATGGAGCAATTTGTATTTAAAATATTCACTATGGCTCACTTCTGCAGCCAAAATATACCCTTCGGCTCATTACAGTCCTTAAAATGCACATTCGGGCTCATTTTATTGGTTGAAATGCACAATATTTTGCATGTGATTAACTTGGGCAAGTTTTTGCCTAGTAGTGAATCGTTCATCAGCCCAGAGGTTCTAAGGGTAAATACGGTTAGAAAGTTTATTAATTATAGGAAACAGCAACCACAACTCAACTTTGCACCTTGGAGGTGATATCAGCTGTTTGCAAGTTAAATTTATGCAGAGAATCCAAAACTTGATAAAAATCGCTTCGCTTTCATTTTCTATATTGGTGTACAGCAAGTGAAGGAAATTCAATGCCCGTTGATGTTCTAAGTTTCTGCTTTTTATCATATGTATTGTTTTCCACTTGTCTCCATACTATGTCCATTGTTTTGTGACTGTTCGATTTTAATATGAATTTAGAGTTGATTTGTTTGAAATTTTAAGGAACAACGATAGTGTCCAGTCCAGCATCCAGGACTGGGCCCGAACACACGACCTTGTGCTTTCCAGTGAGGACACTATGACCACTGAGCTACGGTTGTCTCTAAAAGGTAAATTTTGGGATGTCGTGATTTGAGAATTGCATTACTACAAGTACTTGACTAGAAATAAAAAACGGGACTTAAATAATATGTACTTTAGTGATGAATCGTCAACTTAGCTAAGTACTACTTGTTTTGAATTGCTTGTGAACTGAAATTTTCAAGTCAGTTGTCAAATCACAATTACTTGTTTGTCTGTTGCCGAAATAATCAAAGTGTTAAAAAGTATTAGAAGTTTCGAAATGACGAAAAAGTCTAAATGCTGTCACTACAATGTTTGCTGTTTTGAGTCCGTACCTTCAATGTATGAATCATTTGTTTCAGCTGAATGACTTGACTACTAATTCACAATGTAGGAAAGAAGATAAAACTGAAGATCAACAAGGACACTTTTGTGACCAATGGACTTAGGAGAACTTGCAAGAGAGGAGCCAGAGTGTCTTATTTGCAAGGATACTGTGACAATGATAAAAAAATTTGAAGTACAGCGAGTTGGACAATGAACAGCAAATTTATCTATGCGAAAAGTCTTCGTGGCCCACATGCTAAACGGTAAATTTTAATTTAGCCCACATGTAAAACCTTTTTCCTTCAACGTAAAGGTGGAGACAAAGTTATTTCAAATTTAGTCCTTTACCTTTGAGGTTATATTTTGACTGTTTTCGCGATTCATTTTGTGTTGCACTTTCACAGCTGCTCAATTGATTTTTACGACATGGTAATCGCTTCACGCATGCGGTTACTTACAAGCAGCTGCCTCAGTCTACCTCAAAGATTTTGCCATTGGCCATGTCGACTTTTAATTTTGGAAGATGCAACTTAGGTTTGGTTAAGAAGAAATAGTGCCGGTATTTATTATTTCATTTACGTCAGTGCCCCTTAGGGGCACATCCAACACCATATTGTCAAATATACATTACATAAGAGTTATACTAACAGTCATGTAGACGCAGAAACAACCACAAGTAAAGGTTGACTCGTTGATACTTAGCTATCCTGCTATTGCATCATTCTACTTAGATACAAACAGCGAACAAACACCATACTTGAGTTGATATTAAAGCTTCCCATTGAAGAAAAACCTATTTATTCCATATGTCTAAAGCAATGCTGGTATTATAAAAGGATTTTCAATATCCACTATGCTGGACGATTTTTCATACTAAGATATGCCTTAATCCCGGTTTGACATTGTCAGAATTATGTACCCATTTCAAAGAATATCCAACAGACTAGCTGCCACAAATACAAGTGGGATATTTCAGGCACCCAACCCATTAATCCAGACGTTGTTGAAATGACTGTTTTTCTAAACCTTTGAAATAAAAGGTGTTCTCATGTCATTTTTTTCTCCCGCATTTTGGGTTCGAGTGCTAAAAACTACAGTTTGACGTAGTGGTATAAACGTAACACAATCTTCCAGCTCTGAAAATGTTACCCGTTTCTTAGAGCGTCCATCTTTCTCGCTCGTGTGTCGAGGTTGTTTAAAGGCTCTTAAAAACTTGGGCCCTTTTCTTTTCCTTCTCGAAGTTTTGATTATTTCGTTTTTAAGAGTGATGTTGTCATCTTGATATGAATGTTGACAATGAATACCATGTAAACGTAAGTCATCATCGCTATTGCTTGATGCACTATAGCTACCTGCACCTGTATTACTGGCCTGGTCAAGTTCAATTGTAGACTTCCCAATATTGCATGTGAGGTTTTGAACCTTGCCATCAAACTGAGATTTCTTTTCAGAACCAAGATTTTGAAGTGTGGCTTGACATATTTTGTCTTTTGTTGCTGCCTCTTCTGTTGTACACTTGCTTTGGGTTCTACCAAGTTCTTTGCTTCCTAGACCACCAAGGGTAAGTCTTCGGGTAGAGAGAAGTGACTTGGGTGCTTTTAGAGACTCGGCATTGTCCCTTTCTGGATGATTGTAACGCCTTAACACATTTCTTTTTGTTCTCGCTCTTACAACTGTTCGACAGTGGAAGAATAGACTAAGTCCTTTTTTTATTTCCTTGTTCAAAGTTCCATAAATCACTGGATTTACAACGCTGTTTAAAATACTAAAGAAATTTGAAACGAAGAAAATGTACAAGCTATAAGACTTTGTCAGGAGGTTCCCAAAAAACACCCAGAAAAATACAATGTGTTGTGGAAGTACACAGCCCACGTAGACCAAAATTAGCGCCACGGAAAGTTTGATGATATTTTTGTGTTGCTTCCTGCGTGCTTTTAATCTTTTTTTGGAGTAAACAGTACTGTCGGAAGGTAGGTTCTTGTTCTTTAGATGAAGTATAATTATTGTGTAAGCTACAGCAAAATATATGATTGGAAAGACACATTGAATAAGAAACATCAAAATCCAGTAAGCCTTCTCTAAATTTTCGTTGGGCCATTTTGACTCCACACAGAAACCAACATCAACTCCACTTACTAACAGTAAAGGTATGGTTACAATAAATGAAGCAAGCCATATTATTAAGATCGCACGTCTCTTACCACCATGATTTATGTTCGAAAGAGGATGTACAACAGCCCTGTATCTGTCCCATGTAATTGCAATCAATGTTCCAACGGAGGCATATATACTCAACGGAATGATTAAATAGGAAATACGACAGAAAACTTCTCCAAGTTCCCAAACCATGTCGCTTTCAAATAATTTCATCTGTAATGGAAGATAGACTGTCAAAACTATCAGATCGGATATTGATAAATTTAGTGTAAATATATGTATACCTTTCCTAGGTTTCGGTTTTCTAATTATTATAAATGAAACTAAGATGTTGCCAGTAACTCCAAAAATGAATGTTAGCACATAGACAACTCTTGTGACGTTCTTTAAGAATAAAGGAATGGTTGAACTTGGCGTTAAGTGATGCAAGTCAGTAAAATTTCCATTACATCCACTGTGGTTTCCATTTTGTGGATAGATTGACGTTCCGTTACAGTTTTCCATGGTGACTCCACTAATGTCTTTTGACAAGGACGCGTCTGCAGAGAAACGAAAAATCTGTTAAATATTTTCTCTCGTCTGTTTTGTAGCTACGAAAAGAACTTCTCGCAACGAAGATTAGATTTGGGAGACTATTATAGTTTAACCATCTGCCACTTGTCACTCTAGCGAGCATTGACTAGACAACGTTACTTACAGTAAATTTATTTTGCATAAAATGTAATCTCTTTCTCTATCTATAGCTTTTTTATGCATTACGAATCATGAATATTTACCATTCATATTCTTTTACATATATAAGCCAGTCTAATATTTTTGTCACTTTGTATCTTCTTGAAGCTTTCTTCTTTATAAAAGAGCAACATACAAGCGTTCAAATACTTAATATTTGTAATCAAATGCTTTCATACAAATTTAAATGAAATAATGGGATTTTTTTCATTCCCCTATTGCAACTTGGAAAGGAAAATGAGATGCATCCTCTAGTTGTAATGAATTCAAGACGTTTTTCTGCTCTGTCGCACATATAAGTGTTTAAAACTCTAAGTTCAGCCACGCATCTGCTGTTTTCATGGTCTGCAGTCATGGAGCATTTAGCTCTACTTTAAGCGAAAAAATTATACTTTATTTCGATGACATAATCACAAAATATCATCGTCCTATTTACACTGCTGCTAAATAAATCAAATAAAATGGTTTAAAAAGAAAGTTGACACTAGTGCCGACAAGTGGCTATCAAACAAAGAAATTGGCAGTTAGCAACAACATTTGAAAAAAGAATGATATTGGTTTTTAGTTGTTCACTAGATCAAACAGCTTTTGCAGACTTGGCAGTGCTTCAGAATTACGATATACAACCTTAATAAAATTCGTATACAGCGCGATCAAAGAAAGCATGGATAGCTATGCTCCGCTATAACGAAAACCACAAGACCACAAATTCTGTGGGTAAAAGATCCTGATATAATAAATGTTAAAGCAGAATGTGACCTTTTCTGCAGAAAACCGCTCCAAAAATAAGAATGATGATGAACGACATCAATTTCTTAATGTCCGGAACCGACTCAAATCATCAATGAAACAGGCTAATAGAGAATTCACCTGGGAAATGACACTTCGTATTTTGCATCTAAACAGAAAACAGCTGACAGCAGCTATCTTCTCGGGACGTTCGAGATTACAAATTGGCGACGAGAATGGTTACTCCAGCTGCCAGTTCAAGCCTCTTTACAGGAGTTACTATTGCTAACAAATCTGCCGCTCTTGATGGAATCATGGATATCCAGTTTTGGTTTCGATCTTTCTTCGATTAGCAAATTGTGCAATTGGTAAGAGGACCGATGACCTGTTGTCTTTTCTGTCCATGGAGGTCTTCGTTGCTGCAATCCACTCTCTGTCTGAGACGGAATTAATGGATATTGACGCAACAACGGACTTTTAAAGCAGCATTATAGACACTATGACGTTATGGATTACCATTCACTCCGTGTCAAGTTTGTGGAACGGAAACAAACTACTTTTAGTACCGAAGACTTTGCTTGAGTCCTGCGGTCCCACCTTTCTGCTGCTATTACTACGGATCATTTACCTTTATTTACAGAGAAACTGTTGATCGCCAAATGCATTAATGGAGCTTCCTCTAATCGAATTTGCCATGAGCTGTTAATACGAAAGCCAACATCCCTCAATGATGCAGTCGCCATGGCCAATGCTTTAAATTCTGCTTTTATCCCGTATAAGAAGGCAGTTTTTGCTGTGACGCAAAGTCCACTGCCCACTTTTCTTCAGGGAAATCTTGCTTCCGATTTGGTTGTAAGGACCATTTGGCCAATGACCCTAAATGTAAGGCCCTAAATTCTACCTGTTGGCTCTCTCACTCTACAGGACATTTTGACAGTATGCCAAAAGAAAAGGAATAAGCAATTCTCTGGAAGTTCTACTGCACCGGTTACTGTTTATACCATTCAACACCCAAAAGATTCTCCAAGTAATTTTCAACTCACCCTTAATATTGCAAAGCACAATGTCCAGTTCCTGCTGTATACTGGTATTTCTGTTTCCCTGTTCAGTCGATCCTGTTTTGATGATTGTTTTTCAGAGTTTCTACTTATAGACTGTTTAGTTGTCCTTCAGGGCCACTCTGGCGCCTCCATTGTTAATGGGCATATTATTGTGTTATTTCTTTATCACGATATACTGTTTTACATGTTTTTTTAGTCATGCACCCTCCTTACTTGCGCGTGGCCTTAATCAATTGCTTCATCTGAATCTTTACAAGCGACTCCCTTACGGCTTTGCTACACGCCCTAGTGTCTTTATGAAGTTTATGGATCTTCTACTTTAGGGTCTTCCTGGAGTCGTTTGTTATTTAGATGATATTCTTGTTTTTGGTTGTGATAGAGCCCAGCAAGATCAGCATTTTAATACAGTCCTGGCTCGTTTACGTCGACACAATGTAACTTTAAATAAGGAAAGATGTCCGACATAAACATACTATTTCGTCTGGTCACGTTCCACCCTCTGCCGACCATGTGACTGCTATTGTGGACACGCCTACTCATACGAACGTTTCACAGCAACGCTCCTTTTTAGTACTGGCGCAATTTTACCATAGCCAGGTACGTACTTTGCCACTCTCTAGTATGCCCTCAGGAAAAAAGACTCTTCTTTTGTATGGTCTGCTTCTGTTAATGATGCATTTCTGAAATTAGAGTATGCTCTAGCTAATTCCATTCCCCTTGCATGCTGTGATGTTGATCTCACTGTCCCTGCTATTCTCACGTTTAATGCATCCATTACCGTCATTTCTGGTGCTTTGAATCAAATTAATTATTGATGGTGTTGAGCTTCCAACGTTCTTCATTAATAGATGTCATTCTTTTCCTGAGAAAACGTATTGAACTGGTGAACTAGAAGCTTTTGTATCACCAGAGGCTTCTCACTTTGCTTTCTAATAAAGGATTAGGGTGTACCCCTTGCCATATTGCACGTGGACGACTCGTTTGCTTGTATACAGTGTCCAAATCCAGTTTAAGTCAGGGAAGCAAAATGTTGTAGCTGTCTGCTTTTCTCGTTTACTGTTAACTTCTAACAAGCTTTACAGTACTGTCCAGAGGAAAATTGTTGGCCTTATTGATGTTGACTTATCCCATGTCTCTTACTGAATCCGTACTGCTACTGCAGATCATCAGATTTTGTCACAAGTGCAGCAGTATATAACTGATAGCTGGCCTATGTATGTTTCCTTATCCCTTGGCATCCAGCCATTTTTTCTGTTCGAGATGATCTATGGCATTGTCTGTCGGTGTGAAAGCATTGTCGCCCCTAGTATCTTACACCAGGTCGTACATATTTTAGCTCATGAAGCCCAACAAGGCATCGTCAGGACTAAACAGCTCTCCGAGGGTCCTATTGTTGGCCTAGATTTGATGATGCGGTCGAGTCTTATCTAAAGTTACATTCTTCATGTGTGCAGTCTGACAAATACTATCAGCTGCGTGGCCTCCCCGTACAAAGCATACCATTCCCCCAGAAGAAAAGTTAGCAATAGATACTGTAGGCCCACTTGAATGCACCGACTAACGTTATGTTGTTTGCTTGCTGGGCCGTCGCGACGGCGGTGCGTAGGGTGGGGGGGGGGTGAAATCCCCCTGAAAAAAGTCTGTCGGCAAATGAAACCTTAAACCTGCATTTGTTCGGCAAATTGGTAGCCTTTGACAATTTCTGGTGGTAACTAGTCGGCGCTCTCTATGAATGGTTTGCAGAACATTGATATATTCTCAAATACTCTAGTAAAAGCTAACATTGATAAATGAGAAAGGCTGTTAAGCCTGGATTCCATATAGTCGTAGGTGAGGTAAGGTTGCATACTGTTACTTTCTGCCATCTGCCATCTTCTATTGTCTCAGCATCGCAGGCAATTACTTTCTAATGGAGACGCTTTGTTGCGGTTCCCCAGGCACTTGTCTGAAGTACCTTTGGACTGCTGTACCAGCCAGTAAAAAGTTGAACTTGTTTCGGCCCTTAGGGTAATCTCTCGGTTGTTTAGCGGTACTTGACACGCCTGCCTGCAGCATCGTAAGAAAACGTTTCCATTAGAATATAAATGCCTGCTATGCGGGGACAATGGAGGATGACAAAATGGCAGAAAGCAACCGCAGGCGACCTTATAGCACCTTATAGCACTAGGCTTTATTAAAGGGAAGGTGTTATATGGAATTCTTCAAACTGAAAAATAATGAAAGGAAAGAAAGAAAGAGCTTTTGAAAGGAAGAGCTTGATATTTGCAGAAATGAATTGTGTGGAAATTCACAGACTGCTTACAGTTTGCTTTAATTTTACAAGCTAGTATCTCAGCAAAAAATCTTTTTGATGAAAACTAAGCAAAGCATGGCGTAAAAATTGAGTTAAGAGAACCATTAAATAAACACACTTCTAAGACATGGTAAGTTCAGATGACCACGCCCAATGACCACGTCCTCATCGGCAAATTTAAAATATTACACCCCCATCTGCAATGCTGTTTTCCCGACGGCCCTATTTGCTCGGTAGATTTTCACACCAAATGGGTTGAGTGTGTTGCTGTAAACAAAGTCACAATTCTAGATGTTATTCACTTTTCGTGCAATAGATGTTATTCACTTTTCGTCAGACGTGGATTTTGTAGAACTCTAGTCTCTGACCTTAAGCCCCCAATTCAAGTCCATTGAGTTACGTCGTTTTTTCGATTGTCTTGTGCATAAACTTTTTTTCTGCAATATACGATTTGCACAAATGGCGCTGTTGAACGCATGAACCCCAATATTAATGCAGTTGTACAGCGTGCGACAGAAGAAAAGAAACCACTGAATGACTTACTGCTTGTATTTACGTTTACTTATAATAACACGCGCCATTGCACCACTGATCAGCCACCCTATTTCCTTATGTTTAACCGAAATCTGCGCACCCGCCTTAATGCATGTATTTTTGAGACCCTTTATGGACATCTACGTAACAACAACCCTCAAGGCCTCAGTTGCCTCTAAGCAATTTTGTCAGGTTGACTAAGCGAATGGTCGAAGGCATGTTGACTCTTCAAATAAGTTTAATGTGAGTGACTATGTTGAAATTCTCTGATCACATGTGCGCAGGGCTATTTTTAAGTATTCGTTACCTCGGTGTGTTATCAGAAGAGTTTCTTCTTGCCTACAAACTCTGTGACGGGAGTACCTGGAATGCGCGTCCACTAGTTGCAAGTCCTCCACCCGACACTGTACTTATAAACACACTATGACTGTGTCGTCCCTAGTATCCACAACTCTGTTCGAGAAAGGCGCCCGCCCAATTGGTTACGTGATTATGATACTTGATTGGTGTACAGATACCTCTTTTAGTGGGGAAGAGAGAAACTGTACTGTAGTGTGATCTCGATATCAATGAACATTGCAAAATAGATCCTTTTGCATCCAATAATCTGGGTACTAATGTAAAATACGGAACATGAAAAACAAATGGAGTGATTTTTGGGGATTTGTCTGAGGTATTAGACTTGTGAAATGATGAGTTTTATGTGCTCCTTGCTTATATTTTCACCAGCAGACTTTTGATATTACACCATGCTTTATCCTGGATTCCAGGCCCTTTGCATTCAGTTACAATGTCTATTAGCAAAGCTTCAATGAGGTGAAGTTATAAATTAGTCGTTACAAATGTAATCGATCTGGTCCGCCCTCTTCTAAACCACGTGTTAAACCAGTCTGCTGACGATCAATTTTGGTTATCAGACTAAGGAGCAACCAAGTTTAACTTTACTCTAGGAGTCTTAGAGATCCTGGGGATCTTCCAGTCTTGTTGTTCAATTTTCTCATCATATGTACCTCGTCAGCTTGAAACTTTGATAACCATGTATCTGTGCTAGTGCAATATTTTTCAAACATTTTACAAAAATATGATGTCGCAAATATGATGATCCTTACGACAATAATCTCAAGTGATAGCAGAAAAACTTACGATCTGATTGCTATTCAATCAAACACCAATCTCCTTGATCACTACTCCTTTACATCTACATGTACATCTACTCCTTAAATACTTATTCCTACAAGCTTCTTTTATGTCAAAAGGAATCTCACAAAATAATTTTTTAATAGTTTTGGACATACAAGAATTTCCTCTTATGAAATGAGTATTTATTGACGTCACAACATTTTTAAATCTACTGTTGCAGTGTCTTACGTCAAATAAATTTTCTTACATTTCAGACACTGTCGAAATGTTTGGGATGTCCCCCACAATGACTGTCTCCTTTTGCCTTTGTCGTTATAATCATGTTGCAAGCATTAAGTCTACAATAAACAAGAATTCATTGCCATCTCCATCATTAAGAATCAATAGTCTTGTTCCATCTGTAACATATGGCTTTTAGTCCTTACGAATTATTTTTATAGTGTTCTTCAGCATCATGTTGCAGTTGAATTATAATCAATGCCACTGTATGCATTGATTTGTTACAACCTTCACAACCTATCTTTTGCTTGTATTAAATTCTAATCTACAACTATTACACCAGTAAAAGTTTTCCTTACCATCAACCTCATTACCTCATAGATGTTATCGATGTCTTTCTCGTCTATGCATCTCCATATCACTATATAATTTCAATTCTTCACCTTTAACACCATTACATTTCCTTCCTTATCACGATGTTACCAAAGTCTTGCTTTTCTCCTCTATACCTCTTTTCGTCATAGTAGTAAATTCAATGCTGAAACTAAAACACCTCTAAATTTCTTCATTTACCATCACCTTGTTCGATAGAATCAATTATCGATTTATTCATTGTATGGATTTAGTGCTGCACATTGAACAGGACTAAATTTGCTTATCATGATCACCGCGACATCATGTTCTTTTCATTCATGTGCAAATCTATGGTAGCATTATTAAAATTATTTAATTGTAACAACACTGCATGCATTTTTGGATCAATATCTTGCCTCTTTCATCCACATCACGGTATAAATCCAATGCTGCAAATGCAATAACACTACCTTTCGTCATAACAAGTCATTGAGGTCTTATCTTTCTCATGTAAATCAATTTTTGCCTTTGCAATTTAAAATATGCTATTACTACAAAATTAGTATAATTACTCCTCAGTAATGAAGTCATTCCTTCTTACTTATTGCACGCACAATCAATGCATTAAAAGTAACATTTCAACTACTTTATCTAAATCATTTGCAATATTTCAGGAGTTCCTTTTCATGGTCCTACAAATTATATATTTCTCAAGTAGAGTTTACATTATTGTTACATTGAAAATCAGTGTTTACCTTACACATTTTCAGTGTCCATTAATCACTTCGCCCTACGGGAATTCTCTATTTCTCGTGTATAGTTCACTCTAATGATATTGGTGCTTTAATTGTGACATTTCTCGTGTTCCTTACCCAACTTTCCCTGGTCTGCAATATACACTTCTTATCTAAAGTTTACTTTACTGCTATATCAAAACTAATTCTGCCTTTACTTCAGTTCACGTTATCTTTGCATTGAATGAGTGACTCAATTTCCACTTTTCTCTTACTTCTTACTCATCTTCCCACAATCTGTTATCTCAATTACTCATGTAGAGTTCAATTTTTTATTGCATTGAAATAAACGAAATAATTATGTCTTGTCCACAGATCTTAACCCATAATGCTTTTATCAATATCCAGTATTTCTTATACCGAGTTCACCTTCCAATCACATTGAAATAAGTGCTTTAATAATTTTCTGTTTTTTTACTCATCATGTCTCTATCAGAATTTACTATTTCTTCTTTATTTTATCCCAATTGGAATACTCTAATTGTCAAGTAGAGGTCAATTGATCATTACAATGCTAGTGCTTTAATTGTGACAATTTCTGCTTTCCTTATTTAACTTAATCTAATTGGAATTCATTATTTCTCATACATAGTTTGGTAAACTATTACTTTAAAATGATGGTTTAGTTCTAATGTTACTTACTCATCAGTTTGCATTTGGGATTCTCTTTTTCTCATAAAGATTTAACTCAATAATAAAATTGAAATCAATGCTGTAAAAGTAACATTTTTCGTGTTTATAATTCGTCATTTCCGAATCAGAACTTTCTATTTTTCAAGTAAAGTTTAATTAATTATAACACTAGAATCAATGCTCTAATTGAGACAAACACAGGGCCCTTTACCCATCACATTCCTATGGGAATTCTATATTTCTTACATGTAGCTCACTTTTAATTTACATTGAAGTTGAGGCTATAATTTTTGCATTTTCTGAGTTCTATACTCATCAAGTCCCTCGTGGATTTACCCTTTTCCAAGGTGGCCAATCATTTCCGATTGTTTTCTTGTATTAAAGGTTTATTTTTCGAGCACTGATGTTTATGCTATGACTCAAGAGTCGTTTTTTATACAAAATTCATCTGCTCTTGCGAGGAAGCAACTTTCAATCCGAAAGCCGACCGTAAATGATGCATAGGCCATGACCAATGCCTTGGACACTGATTAACCAGGCACACCCATCATGGCAGTTTCTTCCAGATAAAAAAACAGGCGCATATTCGAAGGCTCAGTCCTGCTTCTGAATTTAATCCAAAGCCCATCTGGCGATTAGCACGGAATGCTCAGCTAACATGCCACATGCTGAGATTACCAACATTTTCCTCAGCGGCTCCAAAAGTACCTCTGGCCTAGGTGCCATACTCAGGACTGCCCAGCACATGAATATCAGCACAATGTCACTTTCTGCTGACAATACGGGCCAATTTGAGGGTAATGCTGCTGTTTGTGCTAATTCGCATAATTATTCAATTTATCATACTTTGAATACATTGAAATCAATATCTTAATTGTGATATTTTCTATGTCCGTTAAGCCTCATGTCCCATTCGGAATTCCTGATTTCTCACGTATCATTGCATTGAAATCAATTCTGTAACTTTGACGTTATTACCTTTCCTCATTGGCCATGGCATATTTGTTATTTTTGCTGTATCTTATGTTGAGTTTATTCTTCTATGAAAACAAGAAATTTTTCCTGCTCATAAAACGTAATCTATTATTGGTCTTATTCAATTTAGAGCTGAAAATTCAAATGGGATTAATCAACTGTTCCATGCTTCTGTGATCAAATAGAATTCTACGGTAAAATGGTGGAATTAAATACTTTAAGTGACCTTGTTCTTTATACCTTAAATCAGCTTTATCACTCTCAACAATTTTTGTGTTTATTGAAAATGCCTCAATTGTCGGCAAATATTTACGCTCAGATAGATGATCTGTTAATTGGCCTATCAAAGACCCACGTGGTCGTTCTCAAATAACTCCCAAATCGGCCTCGATATCACTACCCGTACGGAGTATCTGTCTATCTATTTAGCTATCTATCTATATATTTATCTGTCTGTCTGTCTGTCGATCTAATGTCCAGCTTATGACAAATATATATCTATATATTACATATTTGATAATATGTCTATCGTGGTAATGCTCCACACTAAATATATGAAAAGCACTGTGTCTGTGGAGGTATTACATATATCTGACACTGATGAAGGTTTAAGCCGAAAGACAGAAAAATTAATGAATTTCCCCTTACCAGCCGCTGGGTTTTGTATCTTAATACCAAGGACTTTGGAAGTCCTTTACCAAATCTCTGTGCCGTGATGGCACGGAGGTTTGAGTATTGGCTTTTGAGTCTGAGGGTTACCAGTTCGAGACCGGTCGGCTCCCACTTAGTCCAGCTATTG